>JBBPCZ010138008.1:0-21044 GCA_037974445.1 Brycinus macrolepidotus | reverse complement strand
TATATGCGGACAAGCTGTTTTTTGTGACATCATAAAATATGTCAATTCAAAACAAATTTGTTTTTGCAGCTTAATTTCCTCATATGGACTTTATAGTCTGGGGAGTGAGCAGTAAGTTTTAAAACTTTTTTTTTTTTTTTTTTTGTACTACATTACACTCCATGATCTGATATCTTTAATAATCAGCTAAAGCTTAAGTGGTGTATGTCACTATAGAAGCTGGAATTGTAGCCTCTTTTTCAAAAACAGCTTTCAATGATTCATATAGACAGATAGGGTGTCCCAAATAGCTTTATACTTCACCATCAGGATTTTTGTTTTAATTAGTTGCTTTTACTTATCAAGTAATTGTATATGGCCAGTTTACAGCAGTGAAGGTGACACACAGGCTAAGTTTAGTTCTGCCCTAACTACAAAGACTTAAGTGGACTAGGGAGTTTTTGGAGCTACAGGACTGACTGAAAATGAAGAAGTCGTCTTGCATTTTGAGGTAAGGTGATGTGGATGCCTAAACCAAACCTACTTTATTTTCTTCTTCCATATAGTAACAATGTCCTTCTAAAGGCCTTCATTAATGAAATATGTTGTTAAGATCCACATTTCGTAGCTTGATTAAAAGACTAAGCACAGTCACAAAAAAAAAACATAAATGAATACTTGAATATTCAAATGATTTGGGCAAGCCCTACAAAAAAAAAAAAAAAATTATTTGGCACATTTTAGAAAGTTCTTTAAATCGACACTAATCTTTGCTCTACCAACATATTAACTGCTTAAACAAGAGAATAAAAGTATGTCCTGACCCTCTAGCTGTTTGGATAGGTTGGTGGGAGTCTCCCCAATAGAAGGCCTTGATGAGTCTTCTAGTTCTGAGTCCTGAAACTGTGACGCTGAGAAAGGAGTAACAATAGTTATTTGAATGTTATACCTAGAAAAGAAGCATGCTGAGACAACACATGACCTTCATGCTGAACATAATCCTAGTTCTGAAGATAAGAAATAAAAGCCTGCGAACATCTCCACTACATTTTGCAGGTACAGCACAAATGTCCTAAGCATGTGTGCAGCTAAATATAAGATATATAAATATAATGTGTAGAACAATATGCATTCATTTAAAGACAACAGGAGACGTACCAGTGGGTGAGAGATTTTCGCGCTGTAATCTCATTTCCCTCAGCCGCTGTGCCATGGTGTCGGCCCTTCTTGAAGAGGGACTGTACACTATTCCACTCTCCTCATCAATAATGAATGGAGATGAATCTGAAACTGTACGCACAGACAATTAATGTGAGAGCCTAATGATAAAGAAAACTTGTTGCTTTAGGGGGAGAGGGAAAAAAACAAACAAAAAAACAAACCAAAAAAAACCAAAACGTTTCTTGCCTATGGGGGATGAACTGGCTAGGCCTTCCATCATTTTGGCCAGTTTTCTCTTTAGTCGCTTAGAAGTGTCCAAAGGAACATCCCTTGGCTGCATACAACGATGCTATCAAACCAAAAGTAATCAATGGGGATTTGCAATGATCAACATGTGTAAACTTGCTAAAAGTAAATACACTGAATAGAAAACCTAATTAATTAAGAAAGTACAGCTTACAGTTCTTTTTTTCAAGTGACTGAGCTTTGAGTCTTCATGTTGAGCAGGGTACTGGCCCTCATCGGCATGCTCTGTGTTTTCTTTGCACCTGCACAGACCAGTGTTGGGATGATAAAATTTCACTCAAGCAATGTAACCTTGAGTAGCAGAGACATCTACTGGCCAATATTAGAAACAAAAGCTTAAATTCAGTTTTGCAGGCTACACAGGTGTATGGCTTTTACCTTTACAAAGTTTTCAGTATCAGACAAAAGTAATTAAAGACCTCTTTAATTACTGTAGTTTCACTCATTCTATTCACTTCATTAACTTCTTTGGCAATAGCATCTAATGTGTGTAGGCTTCAGATGCTGGACTAATGCCAGACCAGTTACCATTAATATTTAAGGCATAGACAAGTCAGTCTATGCCTTAGCATGTTTTATTTCATATCAGTCTTTGTTATCGCCAGATTATATTAAATCTCAATTTCATGAAATCTTCTGGTATGTGTTAACTAAACTGTGAAAAGTGTATATAATGTATATATTATGCTAAAGTAGTCGTCAAGTTTATAGGTCAAACCAGACAGCTAACATTTTATCTATAAATATTGATTCAAAGTACATTACAAGAGAAATCTTTTTTCCAGCTAAACAGGAAACATTAATAATTATTAACATTTTACTACAGTAGTATATTTCCTCTCATTCTGCCTCAAGTCATAATCAGACATAAAATAAGCAGCTAACTACCAACAAGAAATTGATCGAAAGACTGTAGTTGCATGCCATATTATTTGTTACTATATTAGATACAATAATAACAATAAAAGTGCAAAACTGAAATATTGTACCAATTCCTTTTTTCATTATTTCAGGTGTTTTCAAAAATGCACAATATTTTCCTTAGGTTGCCTGTGATTTAATCACCACTTCATTACTTTTGAAATGAGAAGTGCTTTTTATCAATTAAAATCCAGACTGATTTCCAATTAATCTAGAATTTTTCTACACCTCTTTATTTTTCTTCCTATTTTCCTGCAATTGTTTTAAAAATGTGAGCTGGCTTATTAAAATCAACAAATCAATACATTTATCTGCAAACATACTGGTTTTATATTATTGAAAACATTGATTTCAAAATTTGGAACGACAGTGTATGCTGAGAGTGATCTCCATCTCTTAAATAATGATCTTGACTAATGATGTGACAAAGTAAAACTATGAATGAAACTGAAGCCAGGTTATGCTCCTGGTCTTCAGCTACGTATTACAAGCCCAGAGTTCATTTAAACAACAAATTCTTCTTGTTGTGGGTCTTGCTGAGTAGTTACCAAGCATTCAAGGTTCATCTAAGGGTCCTTTAATTGTGTATATGGAATGTAATTCGAGGTTTTAATTTATGTTTTCCTAATTCCTATCCAGATAGATAGATAGACAGATAGATATAGATATGTAGGAATTGGGAAAATATAAATTAAACGTTTTATTTACATATATTACATTTTGTATTCCAGTGTAAATGTAATGTAAACAGGCCTTAAATGATCTTCACGGTAAATCAGCGTTTCATTTCAAGCTTACCTGGCCACCCAGTGGACAGATACGATCTTCACATTCATTTTCTTAGCTTTATTCCATGTGGACTCATGGCCATTTTTAAACACGACATGGGTGACTTGTTTGTTGAACTTTTTAGAGACCTGTAAATGCAGTTGCAAGGCAAAGTCACAAACCAACACAACTTACATTTTTAAAAATGTGCCAGAGTTAAGCTAGTCCTCTCACCTGAGCACCCATATCTCGAAGCTGCTGAATAAAGGGATCAGAGAAATTCTCGGTCCTACTAGCAGACCACACATCAACGTATGCCACGACATCTGCACAGAGGAAATCAGATTGGGATACAAATATATGCACAAGTTATGCACACCATGCAACTGAAGAGTGTCGTCAAAAGATGGCTCATCAATCTTTTTACATCATATAAACTGATATTACAGACTTTATATCTTGCTTTTGTCCTGTGATGACCCAGGTCTAAAGGAATTTACAGTCAACTTTGTAAAATGTCAAGAATATTATATAAAGAAGTACCTTTGAGGACTGCTGTGGAAATCCTGTTTGTTGTCATGGTTGACTAGGGAAGACTTGGCCTTTCTTTGACCCTGCAACATGCCACCAACATCATTTGGGGTTTAACCAGCACTGCGGAGCACCACAAAGCAACTTAAACCACTAGTACAGGCAATATTTCTTTTAATAAGAAAAACAGCTCGTTATCCATGGTGTTTACAGCTGTCACTGAAAAGGTAAAGAGTTGTACACAAGAGGTAATACAATGGGACATTTTGTGACTCTGTCCTAAGCTTTTATGGCAGTATTGTTTCTTGACGCTATAATGTGATGCTTTATTTTAATTCATAATGCCTTCTTTCTTAATGACAGTTCATTTAAATGATATTGAATGCAGATAGCTAAAGCTAGCATGATGTTGCTAGGTACCAAAACAAAGAGTGTTAGGTCCACAACATGACCTGATTTTCAAACCGACCTAAACTAACAAAAAATTAGGTAAATAACATACGAAACTGTTGTTTTATCGATTAAAATTACCAATTCATCCACACAGCAACGGTCCCAACTTACCTGATGACTGCTTAAGCTTTCTGTAGCTTGTAAGCTAAGTGAGAAGCTGGGGTGGATTCATGTTGACGGAATAACATCACCTCTAAATACGAACACGCATCTCAGCTGGAAAAAGGCACGGGAGAAGGGCTTCTGGAAGTGTCGATAGAGACAGATGGAGAACTTTATCTTTCTCCTCATACAGCATATTTTCGCGGTACAGTTCGCATTTCTTCTTCTTCTGGATTTTGTGAAGCCACGGGGCTCATCACTACAGCCTGCTGGACACGTCTGTCAAAGTCACTGGATATGGAAGAGTTGCAGTACACGCTCTTAATTAAATATGAGAGTACACACACACACACACACACACACACACACACACACACACACACATCAGAATTAGAAACAGAACACTTTATTGATCCCGGAGATTATGTTATTACTGCAAGGACACACACAGATACAGAGACTAGAACAATATAAATCCAATAAAAAATATGTAGAATAACCTCAATATGAAATACACTATGCTATATACACAAATGCTGGGTTTAAATACTATAGATAAGTAACTTACAGTTAAGTGAATTAGTAACAACACAGATGGTAGTTAGCAGTATGTTATTGCACGTAGTAGAGATGAGTAGTATAAAAGTATTTAAACCCAGTAAGAAATTGCACAATAAAGCAGCAACAGGCTACTGCACAGATTATTGTGTGTGTCTATATATATATATATATCATGCTATAAAACTGCAAGTTGGCAATAATCTTTGTACTGCCTTAAAACTGACCAAATGGTGTGTGCCAGAAGGTTCTGGAATGCCCAGTTTCAGTATATTAATTGAAAAGAGTCTTATAAAAAGAAGAAGAAAAAATAAATAACATTAACAATAACACCACCACCACCACCACCACCACCACCAACAACAACAACAAAACAACAACAACAACAACAACAACAATAATAATAATAATAATAATAATGAATAAATAATAAATTCAATGAATGAATGAAGAATGAATGAGTGAATGAGTGAATGAATGAATGAATGAATGAAGGAATGAATGGATGAATGAATGAATGAATATATGAATGAATGATATCGTATACTTTTATGATGGAAATTTAGGTCATAAAGTCTAGGATATCATTATTTTTGTTATGTTGTAAAAGCACTAATGATAAAACCTAATGTACTATTTTAACATTCAGAAATGGATCAGTATACAGAAACTGAGAGGCCCGAAGAACACTAAAGCGCAGAAAGATGTAGAATGAAAAATAGATTGTCTGAAACTTTTTCTAAATAATTCTTTATTTCTTTCTTTCTGTCTTTCTTTCTTTCTATATGACACCCCATTCATACAGTTTTAACCCTGTAGACTTCATTGTAAAACTGCATTCTATTTACTGTACTGATAATAATAAAAATGGGATTCATAAGGATGACCACGTTTCTGTAAAATACATCCACCAATGTGACCAAAATGCAGAAATATTCAGACAGATAAAACACACTGACCCCAACTGCAGGCCATAGAAATGACCTTCACACAACCCAGAGAAAAAAAACATACTAGAAACCAAAGAGCCTCTTTATTGTTCTTTATTATGTAATTACTTATGAATAGGACCTTAAAGTTAAAAACCCAGAGTGGGTTTAACAGGGAATCTTGATTGTCCTACTCATCCCTGACATAAAGTACACTGAGTCATTAAAAAGTATAGATTTTAAGTGTGAATCATTGTGTACTTTTGTTTGTTTGTGTAGATTACAATATGTCATGATGTGTCATATGTGTCACATCTTATCAACTCAAAGGGAGTGTCCAGTGACATTTCCAAAAAAACAGAAAAAGGGCAGAAACTTTGAAGCTGTGCTCTAGTTGGTCTTTAAATACTTAATTTTTACAAGTTAGCACAAAGTTTATAAATTGCATCACATTTAATGAGCTGAAAAATTACCTGAGTTTATATAACACCAAACATAATATTTCACTTTAAATCATCGGGTTCCATAGAGATAAATGTCAGTAAGATGCTAAAATTTCTGGTTCATTCATATGAGGATTTTGTCAGAATTATAGGATTCTCTATCCCTAAAATGTAATTTTTCAGTCAGTTTTCATATTTTTTTTTAAAGTTTATGTTTATACAGCATTCCTAAATTTCTATCAGTCTATTAATTTTTTATTAATAAATTGACAAATAAATAATTTTCATTATATGGTTCATCAGAAGGCTGCAGGAATGACTGCTGAACACACCACAGCACAGAGTGTGAACTTCTTTCTCTGCAGTTAACCCATTCACCAAGTGAAGCAGGGGGCTGGCACCAACGAGGGGCGCCTGGGAAGCAGTGTGTGGGGACGGTACCTTGCTCAAGGGTACCTCAGTGATGGCACTGGGATTCGAACCCACAACCGTCTGATTGCAGGGGCAACTCCCTAACCATTAGGCCACCAGCTGGCCCAGTAGTAGTAATAATAATAATAATAATAATAATAATAATAATAATAATAATAATAATAATAATAATAATAATCATCATAATAATAATAACAACAACAACAAGGGCATGGAGAGCTGCAGACCTTGCAAGAAGGCAGTAGTATATGATGAAAGAGAGAGAGAAATGGAGGCAGGACAGGTTGAAAGGGAAAAAGAAGAGCATTTTTGAACTGAGCGAGAGAGAGCAGAGACGATAGTTTGGAAGGTGAAGAGCTGCCCAGCAGAAGTGCCATTTGAAAGCAGCCAAAAGTACTTCAGCTGCAACAGAGAAACCCATTTAAAGCAAATTCAGGCTGAATATTCAAGGTCAGAATCTGAGTAATAGTCTGAAGGGATTTCTTAAACAAAGGTACAACCATGAAACTTCAGCCTGTGCCTTTAAGAACGCATTACATGATGCTGCTTGATCTTTCATTCTCACTTTTTTATGGTCACCACTGTAAGTGCCGACATGTGCTATAACGTAAGATCTCAATTACAAAACTGCAATTTACACCACGGTCTTACGAGCTGTGGTCCTAAGAGCATTACTTCTGGTGCTCCAGTGTATGTGTCTAATAACCCCTGCTTAAGCTGAATGAGGTGTGTTAGATCAGGGAAAATACAAAACTGCGCAGAGGAGCAGGTTCCCAAGGATTACGAGACTGGGAAATACTGTTGTAGGCCCCTAATCCAACAGCTGTATTCTATTTAAGCCCCACACCTGTTTCGCTGACCTTACTAACAAGTGACAAGAATTCCTTTTGGACACACACAGTTAAACATTATCTTAAGCTGACGCTCAGATTTCAAGGGATGTCACCTGTATTGTGAAAAATGTTGCAGGCCGAGAGGATGTTGGAGGAAAAAGAAAATGGAAGACACTATACTCACAAATCAAAGAACTAGAAGAAGCCCTCAGAAAATAAAGAGGAGAGAAGGAAAAGTTCAGGAAAAAAATTCAGCTAGTTGCTACATAAACAGGTTTGACCAGGACAAAGGAGAGACTCATAGGACGCCATGAAGATCCTCTTGTAAAGAGAGGACTTTTAGCACACTGAATTGATATCAAGTTAACTGGAAAAATAATTTTAAAAGTACAACCTATAAACATATGAAGAGAGGAAACCCGGTATCTCCCACAGAAAATGCTCAAGTGAACTTCCATGTCAAAGCAAAAGAGCCAGCTGTACATCCGAAGAGTACAAAAACAGTGTTATAGCATCTCATAACAACGGAGTTCTCATCTGACACATCAAACGATACCTGTACGTATTGAGGGTACAAAGAATGCAGTTTTTAGACCCTTCCCTTTGTCTTTGTGACACAATGGATCACAGAGCAAACAAAAGATGTACTTTTCAATAAAACCCTGAAGAGAGTCAAAGAGACACTGGATGATCTCGCTGAGCTATTAAGCTGCACGCTTGCAAAATTCAAAAAGCATTCATTTAACATTACCAGCAGTTCTATTTCTGCTGAGAACTCGAAGAATCTCTTGCCACCTGCAGCTGTACTGCACACAGACTTCTCTGAGAACTATATAAGCAAGTACTGTACAGCAAAGAAATTCAAGCTGTGCACTTTGGTGGCTCTCATAGAGGTGTACTATATGTAGGAGAAGAAGCTGAACCAGTTTGTTTTTTGTTTGATCTGCCCATCCAGACTGAAAGGTCCACCAGCAATATGGTAACATCTTTACCCTGTTATCAACCACATCAAGAGCAAATGTCCTACACTTTTTTAAGCAATAGTCCCTGTACACAGTACAGAGAAATAGGCAACTTTGTTATACCACACTGGAGAGAAAACATTGCAAGACAGTGACATTTTAATGATAGATATGGTGATGGCGTTGGGGTGTGGTTGCTGAAGAGGATGGCAGATAAACTGGTCAGCCCTGGCCATCCCCCCTGTGTTAAGGGGGTGCTGGATCCTATCCCAGTGGCCATAGGGGGAAAGGCAAAGAAACACCCTGTACAGGTCTTCCATCCATCACAGGACAGACACACAGACAAACACATTTGTGCCTGCACTCACACCTGGGGGCAATTTAGCATCTCCAGTTCGCCTAATAAGCACATCTTTGGACTGTGGAAGAAAACCCACATAAAAAGGACCCTCGGCCACCGGGAATCAAACCCAGATCAGAACCTTCTTGCTGTGCGGCAAAGGCGCTACCCACCGCACCACCCTGCTATCCAGCCCTGGGTATGACATTCCAACACAGTTGGAACCCTTCAAGGCACTTGATGAGAACAACACCATTGTGAATCTGTTCCATGTGATGAGTGAGGCAATGCTGAACAACACTTAATCTAATCCATCAACAACGCGCATTCAGTAGCTCTTCCGTGGAATCAAACAAGATGGGTTAGCTCTTGCTTCGCATGCACATCAATGAGCCTTGGGGACCCATGACCCGGCTGCCGGGTATCATTCCTTGGAACGCTTTTGGCAGGTACTGACCGCTACATACCAGGAACACCCCACAAGACCCGATGTTTTGGAAATGCTCTTTCTCAGTCGTCTAGCCATCACAGTTTCGCTTAGATTCTTACGTTGTTTACATATGACTGTTTACTTACTGCTAAATACATCCCACCCCTTGACAGGTGCCATTGTAATGACATGATCAATGTTTTTGACTTCACCTGTCAGTGGTTTTAATGTTGTGTCAAATTGGTGTAGTTCATACATTTTTTATAATGTTTTTTTGTAATGTTTTCTAATTGTCTTTTGAAAGATTAAATTGTCTGAAATGTATAGCTTTTAATAATTTCATCACATCAAAAAAAAAGTCAGTAAATGTCAGTTTCATTTGATTGATAAATTTGAATGTGATACATTTCAAGCATTAATGTTTGTCATTAATGTTTGGACTGGAACAGGGGCCCTTTCAAGCATTAATGTTTGTCATTAATGTTTGGACTGGAACAGGGGCCCCTTTTGGTCCGCAAAGCGCTGCAGGAGCGGGTCCTCATTGCCGGGCAGTGGGACTCCCGCTGCGTCCATGATGTTGGTGCTGTCACCATCATCTTGCCATCTTCTTACCACCTCTACACGCTTAGTGTGTTCTCGTGTCAGGGCTGGCTACTACGTGTGCTAACCAAGGGGAGCTTCTTCCCTCAGCTGTCAAGACTCTGCTCTCCTACAGACTAGTGCTGCGTGTGAGAGACGGAACACGGATCCAGCACGGAGAGCCCAGGAAGAAGCTGGGCGCCTCTAGGTTCTCACATGGTAGACTGTGACTTTCTCTCTACCTATTCTCTGTATCTCCTGTTCCCACAGAAGTGACAAGTCGAAGCGTCCCGTCAGCTGGCCGGTGAATTCCCGTGTGGCTGCCGCCTGTCGCGGAGCTTCTGTCTTCCTGAGCCCCAAGAAGGAGGCTCTAAATGCATCAGGTCCGTCTTAGCCTCTGACGGCGTCGAGTGTACGCAAGCTGAGCGTGACCTTCATCCCCCTGCCCGGCTGGAAGTGTGAAGCACTCTGTGGATTTGTTTGTAGACTCTTTCTGTTTGTGAACTATTTCTGTTTGAGCTCGCTGAGCTCCGTGTCCGGTTTAAAGTGCGATTAAACCTCTCTGTTCCTGAAGCTTCCCGCATCTGCGTTCTCCTTCCCCTAGTCCGACATGACAATGTTGTATGAAATGTTTTAAATAAAGTTTTGAAATATTTGTTTAGCCATTGAAATGTTTCTATTTTAAATAAATTATTAATGAACTGTCTACACAGTGTACTGTTTTTGTTGTTATGCAGCTGTTGCATCTTTATCAGTTCTAAGTTGTCAAAGTTGATAGCACCAAATGTAAAAAGGTTTTATTCTGTTGATCAGAACTATTAATACTGATCCTTTTAAAAATATTTTGAAACACGATATTACTTCAGATTAAGTTTCCCAGTGTTATGCTGAATGGTCTTAGTAGGTTCAAAACAAGTCGAACATCTTCTAACTCAAGCACACACTCCTTTCAGCCATTTCATATCACTCGCAGTTTTAAAGATTTTTCAGAGATCCACTCTGAATTTTCCTGTTGAGGGTTTCGGGGGTCTCAAGTGTCAATCAGGGGATGCAACCAGTATTCATGTTAACAAGAGTGAGGTTGCGTAAAAGTCGTCAGTATTTGAGCTGTTATCTGCAGTAGTGAGAGGCACATCAGATGATGACGAGAAACCTGCACTCAAACACACACAAAGACCAGCCACTTTGCCTCTGGCTAGTTACATTTGCAAACATATTTATTTAAATGAACCTGATGTTTTTCTGCAACTACTACCAACTGGTAGTGATAATAACGCAGAAGCTAAATGACTAGCCAGCTAACTGGGGGCTCGCCTCACTTGCATCTGATAATAACAAAAAACCTTTTTAAATGATGCTTTCTAAAGATGTTTTCTATAGTTTCAGAAACTACACAGTCAACATGTTGAAAGAATTTTTAATTTAATCTATTTTGAGCTTTTCCCAAAACCAACAGGCTTTTCATGATCCAGTCAAATTTTTATGAATAACATTTTGGCCCACCTACAAGTATTATCTGCTTGAACACCCTGTTTCACTTAGAAATATGTCACATTAAGGAAGAAAAAATCTTCTGATTTCTGATTTAGGGTCAGTTCAAATGTGCTTAAGCTATGGAATTGCAATTGAAGTTAAATGTGCTTGAGTCATGATATGAAAATCCAAGCAGTGAGTCATCGGGTAAGATACAGTTCATTGCACTTACAATAGATAACTGGATTTCTCAAGCAACAGAGAAGTTTGTTACAATAACAGCACAGTGGATGTGTTTTTAAAGGAAACCAATATACAAATACAGCTTATCTATAAAACCAGCAATCATGTTAAACGTAGTGATTTGCTTGGTACAGTGGTAAGATGAGAAACCAATAACATGGCTCAGTTGGGGCATGAAACAAGGTAATGATAAGGTAGCCTGGGAGATCTATATTGATGCAAAGATACCTTACATATTAAAGCTAAGGTATGATTATTATGAGCTGCTTCCATAATGGTCTGAGTTACACAAAATCTCGAATCTAGTAATCTAGAATCTAGTTATTTTCATTGGGTCTTATATATTATCAAAATGAGCTGCATTTGCCACATTGAGAAAAAGTCAAATTTACTTCCAAATGAGTTAAAAAGCCATTTTTGAGTTTCACTTTTTGAGAATCTCTTTAAAGCTAATGAATATATCTAATCCAAGGCTCTGTGAAATGACAAGACTATATGAATGAATACAGATAAAGCTCAAAAAGATCTTTAACCTTTTTTTGTCCATATATTCACGCTTATCAAATGAGCTACCAATGCAAAACTGCTTTAATATTGACAAGTATGCACAGCGTCTGTAAGGTGCTCTATCTGATTACAAGAAAGGAGAATGGTGCAATTCTCTAATGGCTACATACCATGCAAAAGTAACAAAAGTCTGGTCAACAAACTAACAGTTGAAGAAAGGCCTTGCGCTGCAAAAGGTCAAAAGCCAATAGGGGTTGGGGACTGCAATCATTTTTTTTTACTATGGACTAGACATTAAAGAAAAAGTCAACTAGTAGGCAGGGGTTAACCTAGAATTTGTTATGAGGGTGGGCTGTGTGGTTGTAGGGTTATCGTGGCTGCACGTGTGTGCGTGTGGAAGGGGAGCAAAATTTTTTGGGGGCTAGGGGGACTGACATTTTGTTGATGAGCGTCGCGATCTTTTGTCGACGAGGTGGTTGAATGTCGACTGGGGGGCTTCTCCGGTGCATTGTTTATCACTTCTGGTGCCAAGGAGCCGGTATGAAAAAAGCGTCTTTTAGTCATTGTTTGAATCATTAAAAAGGAGAAAAATATAAAAACATACACATTGTTGTTGAAGATGCAGAAGGCTGAACATCCCCTGATGACATAGGAGAGGACAGGACTATGTAGACTGAGCCCTGGACAGCCTCGGCCCAATTTAACCCCAGCTAGTAGGCTGGTAATAATTACCGCATTAAGAAAATGCAATTGTTCTGGACATCTGTGAAAAGAGGCTCAGGCACTAATGACAAATTCTGCAGTTTGAGGTGTGAGGTGTGCACCGCAGAAGAGTATTTGTTGTTGTGTTTCAGCCGGTTTCAGCCTCAGGCAGTCTATCCACAGAAATACGTGGACTGTTTGATGTAAACCGCATCTCATCTCACAGAGAATTTAAACTGGCCTGGCTATCAATGGTTACATGCTTGAGGGAAACAAGTGATTGGTTATCAAGTTAAATGATATTTTGTTTGAAGCACTTAAATGGGAGATTCTCACATGTTTACTGTTCCATACTCTGCTTTATTTAACGCAAGTTTGTTGTTTATGCAAATGTTCTGTGATTGGTCGTCTTGCCTGTCAGTTCAATTGCTCCTTTATTTTCAGGGACTGAGAGTTTTATCTCAATATAAAGCTCTTCTGCAGGGTCATAAATGACCAGCTAGAGACAATGGGAGATGTGCAAAACTGCCCCAAAACTTGGAAAAAAGATGAGCAATACAGTACTTAGTATTTAAGTAATATTTTGTGTGTTATTGTCATACATGATTGAGGGGGCGCAGTGTGTAGTGCTGTCGCTTCACAGCAAGAAGGTCCTGGGTTTGATTCGTGGCTGGGGCGAAAAAGGGTCCTTTCTGTGCAGGTTTCTTTCCTTCTTTTTTGTTGTTTACTCCCCTTTGAAGAAACAATCATTTTCTGAATGCTAAAAACCACTACTTTCATCTGCCGCTTCATTATAAGGCAGGTTGGACAGGAGTTTAAGTCTGTTTACATTGGGTGCCAGATACTGTCATGAAATTGTGAGCATGTGCCAGTCGGCTGTTAGATAAAAAAAAATTGTCATGGAAGTCTTTCAGTACACCTGGTTGCTTAGCTTACTCTCGTAAGGACAGAATATAAGTCCAATTAACTCACAGAAAGCTTTTTTTTACATCAGCAAAAAGAAGAGTTTGAATCAAACACTAACACAGAAATTTAAAATTAGATACACTATGTGACAGTACATCACTGATTTACACTGTCCTGTCTGATTGAGCCGTCCATATGTTAAACATCAGCTGCAAATATGCAAGGCTGGTTAAGTGGGAGTGGTTATCTGAGTGCTGTGGGACGTTTGCACGATGTGACACTACATCGAGCAGCAAATCCTAACAGTTTGTTATAGAATCACATGTTTTCTGTATAGGGAAATGAGTTAAATGGCAAAGACTTCACAATTTTCTGAGGCTTTTCAGTGACAAGTGCTTTCCATAGGTACAGACTCCCTTTAAAATTTTGCACAATTTGTAGTGTTATGACCTGGAACTGAAACAAACTACGACCTGGAATTGAACCCTCCCCCAAAGCCCATTTATTAAACAAACAGAGGTAGAACAGTGTGATAGGACTGAGGCACAAGGAGGAGATGGCATGGACGCGTGTGTAAAAACTGAAAATTTCATGGCAGGAAATGGAAGGTGTAAATGAAAGTATATAGGGTGTTTGATTGGAAGGAGGATTGGATCTTCTTCCCAAACTCAAAATATTTCATGACTCCATTTAAACAAAAAGTAGACTTTTGTTGGTTGCATAAGTCTACATATGGCCCTGGGTATGTACTCGGTAGGACCACTTTTTACCCTAATTATAGTTCCGAGTCATCCAGGATGTCTCTATCAGCTTTGCACATCTGGGTCCTGATATTGCTTTTGGTAAAATTGCTTAAACTACTGGTGAACAGCAATTTCCAAGACTTGCTTCTGATTCTCCTTCCAGTGGGAACCAGTTGCATCAGAACTAATTTAGGGGTTTCAAAGGGCTTGTCACACCCCATTTTTAAAATTTGCTCATGAACATTTCTGATCCTTCTATTCCAGGTGTTAAAAAGTAGTCTGCTGAGTTTCTCTAGCTCCAAACCCTGGTTGTACAATTTCACCACTTCATGACAGCCCAGATCTTTTATATAAGGCTGTCTGACAGTCCTTTGCTTGAGAACAAAGCAAATTTGAAGGGCAAATTCCCACTCCTTTGGTGTTCCACTACAGTTGAGACAGCTCATTCCCTCTTTTCCTTCCAGCACAGTTTAAAAATTCATGTCTTCAGATAACACTCCTCATCTCTTGAACTTCTATGACAAACAACATGCGCGATGTTGAAATGTTTCAATTATGTGTAGCTCGTGTGTCTCTCCATGGGACAGTTTTCTCTTAAGTTTTTGCACTGAGCGTTTTTTTTTTTTGGTTATGGACCCTTCTGTACTCTAATGTTATTGTTCCCTCTGCTGACAGAAGCTTTCAGTAAGTGCCTCTGGATAAGAGCTAATTGAATAAATGCGACCATTTAGAAACAGGTACCACCCTTCACCAGTAGAGGTCTCTGTTGTACAAGGTTCTAGAAGTCCCCTCAGTTTAGAGGCAGGTTTCTGCCATATTACAGCCATGAAGGATACGATTCTGATGCCAGCATTCCTATACTTTTATATGTGTAATTATTATTATTTTTTCTGAAGTCATTCATTTCAGTGTGTCTACTTTAACAGTGATATGCTGTTTATTTTAAGAGCGCTGAAAATAAATTCAGTGCAGTCTGAAGCATGGATAAAACTGTGGGTTTGCTCAGGTCTGGCTAAGCATGAAGAAATGTTTCATGCTCATCTTACTCTGACATGATGGAGATTTTTTCCACGTAATTGTTGATTGTTTCTACTGATCCGTTCATTGTGAAATGTATCACAGCTGGTGTTTTCAGATATGAAAAACAAAGAATGACAAAAACACAAGATACAAGAGTTACAAGGTCTTGTCCCACTTGCAACACGTAGCGTTTCTTTACTAATATCACACTACACATGGCCCTTAATAACATAAGATTTTTCCAGCTCACTAGGTGAACATTAAGGGCTCTGATGTGGGAAGAAAGAGGAACTCCTCCTTGATGCCTGCGGCCTGATGTTCAGCATTCAAGACCCACACAAGCCAGGTCGAAAGGGAATGGCTCGAACAAGAAAACAACAGTATAACTGAAGTAATCAGTCAGTCTCCTAGTCAGTTTCTGCTTTCATTTATACTTGCGTGCTGGGACATTTGTAGCATGCCATAATATGAAGGGGGAAAATATCAAGAGAAAGGCCTTCATTTCACACAGGGTTCATGATACTTTGATTATTGATGTCTTTGATTACAGCACGAGGCAAGGACTCTCAAAGAGCTGGCATCTGGTTTTCCTGCCCATGTCGGTATGTACTGGCATCTACCTTAATCCAATTAAGCCATGTGAGAGGTGGGCTTTGGCTACACAAGAGCAGATGCGTGAGGGCCCAGCTGCTCAAAGACACGATGGTACTTTGGTGCACGGCATAGGGTCTGAGAAAAACTTTTGCTTTTTTATCCCCTCCCCACTACAGTTGGCAGGGGGGGCAAAAAGCCTAGCATGTGCGACTGAATAAACAGTGAACAAAGCAGCTCCGGAAAGCTCTCACCATCTGCCCAAAGCTCTCCTACACAGCTGCAACCCCCACCCCACCACTCCGGGAATTTGCGACATAGCCACTTTGCCTTTGTTTGCAAGAATGAGGAGCAGACAAGCATCTCAAAGTGTCCCAGCTTTTATGTGAGTAGGAGAATAGTTTGCATCGTTTCTATCAGGAGTTATTCAGGTGCTGTTCTCCACACTGGTTTCCCATGTGAAATTCAGTTCTCTAAACAAGAATGGCTCAATGCGAGGATAAACAGCTAGTAAGAAACTGAATAGATAAAGGTCAAGTCTAACATTATGCCACAGAGTTCACCATTTCCTGTCTTTACAATTAGGGCTGTCACTATTGATTTTGTTAGTTATTGAATAATCCAGTGATTATTTTGTTGATTGATCAAGTAATCATAGGTTTGTAATTTATGACAGCAAACATTTCATTTAACTTCATAAAACCTGACATTTGTTACTATAAGCTGTGATGTGTATGTTTCCTCCCTTTCAGTGGTGCTCACAAACACGATTTGCATACCAATACCCTCCCCCCAACCCCCCAAACCCCCCCCCCCCCCACCCCTGCCATGATGGCTACTCAGTTCAGACTGCTGAATCATTTGTTGATACCATTTTTATAATCAAAAATGCAGAGTAATCACTATGCCAATTCAAACATAATCGTTTATTAATTTTTTAGCCCGGTAACTGATTTCAAGTGAATAATTGTGGCAGCCCCATTTACAGTTTCAGTCCCTCAGATCAGTATGCGATCATAAATAAGCAACCACCCTAAAACACTAGGAATAAATAAATAGGGCACAGGATGTTACGTGAAAAATGTCAGTGGTGGAATGGATCAGGTAGTGGCTTGAAATTCAGCTTCAGGCACAGTGAGAGACCACAGACATTCTCCAGTGGTTCTCAACACTCAAAATCCCAGTCATGACATATTGTTATTGCATAGTAGGAGCTTGAGGTCATGCAGAATTTTGAAAGGAGTTGAGTGAGAGATTACCAATGGAAAGCAGAAAAGAAAGACAGCAATAAGGGTACAACCAAACTGAGCGACCGATGATCTATGATCTCTTTCTCCTTTTTTTTTTTGGTCAGACTGTGTCTGTGGTCCCTGCGCAGCTGTCTAGAATTCTTTTGCTGAATATGTATGCCAATTAATTATTGATATGCTGGACCACTGACTGTCCAAGCTTCTGACTTAATGAGAGAGAAAGGAAGAGGAAACACTTTGCCACAAGTCACACTTCGCTTCCTTGCATGTCAAGGCAAATCAGTTCAGCTTAACCCATTAAGCCACTTTTTAGAGGGGAAAATAAAGATGTATTTTAGTTTTGGATTAAGTGTTTTAGAATACAAATAGTCTCAGTCTTACATTTTAATGATGAAATTTCTTACAAGTTGAATCTGTCTACTGTCTTGATTGGTATGGTAAGACATTTCAAGGTTAATGAGGTGATTTCAGTGTGTTGCAGCGTAAATGAATCCCCTCATTAGAATGCGCAGAGTGCATTTAACGCAAGTATCTGAAGTAAATACAACAAAATGCCACGTGGAATAATTAAAAAGTACTACAGGGATTCATTTAAACTGGCTTAATGTGTGTCACTAAAATTCATTGGAAAGTGATGATCACAGCCTTGTAAGCCATAGAGGTGGGTCATGAGGCAAAGTTTTCTGAGTTCTAGTGTGAGTTCTCATGATGCAGCACCAGCTTCAGATTCCTTATAAAATCCACGACTCGTACAAACTGTGGCAACTGAATGAGTTATGAGAGGACAGCTGAATGAATTATGAGACAGGTTCCTACAGTAAAATCAGCACACAAAGTCAGATACACTCTGGTTCTTTCCTCACCATGTCAGCATTATCTAAACTGAGAAGAACAAATACGCATGTCTTTCTGTGTTGCATACTCCTCTTCCATTAGAAAAGCTGATGCATCTGTGTACACTTAACAGTCCCTCCCTAGGTTTGTGCACATTTTGCCCAGGACATTTTTAAATGCAATATATAAATCATTATCCATATAAATCATTATCCATAGATTTGTTCTCTAGAAGCAACATCTTTTGAGTAATTAAAGTAGATACATAAATGAAATATGAAACATGAAAAATAATAAATGGCTTTGGAGGTTAATTTACAAACTGCTCCTGCTCAAAGCTAGTTAACAGCCCAGTTGTTGTTGCTGTTATTGTTGTGAGCCAAGCTAGTATTTAGTGTCCTGCCGTAACTAGAAGAGCATGTTGAGTGCATACAGGCTGCAGTTTAGTTCTGTTATAATTGAAAGTCTATATTCTCACAAAAAAAGCACTTTAGAAACCTGTTAAGTCTTTCTTCCATCAAAATGAACACCTGACAATGACTGATGTATTTTAATCCAGATTTTAAGAGCTCTAGCTAGAACTAATTGCTTCCATAAAGCGTTGTAACCACTGAGTCCGAAAAGGACTCCAAAGGGACAGATTTTCTCTAAAGTCTCTTTATAAAACAACAGCTTAAAAAAACATTTTTACATGATCATTTCCCAACCTCTTGTGATCCCGTAGAATTAAAGAGGCTACTTTTGATATATGTAAGCAACATCTATTCTCTCTGAACATTCTGTTGAGTTCAGAGTGGAATCATCAAAAAGTGTCAGAAAGGTCAGAGAAGAATACACTTAATCCATCTTTTTGTGGATGTCTGTATTATCCATAATGCTATGCAATGATAGAGTTGTTTTCAACAGACAGGAACAGAACAATGTTTTATCGGTTTCCCCTGCAGTTTTTGCTCTAATAGACCACTGAGGTCATGCATCACAAGGATTGTAAGCTGTTTATTCCTATGGGAAAAAATGAGTAGCAATTTTGAGAATCACACTCTGTGGGACGAATACCACAATGAATACAAAATGGTCTGTTATTACTGGATTTACACTGAATAGAAAGAGTAGGTAATGATCTGTTTGTGAAGTTTCAAACAACTCTGTACTGTAAACAGGTTTGAACAGTGAGTTTCCATTATTAAAGCTTCTGTTCAACATACTGACTACAGTGTTAAACTTTTAGAATCATAAAAATGAGAAAAGCATATGTAAAATCAAGTTTGTCATAAACATTTTATATTTATTAACCTGTTGTAGCTAATCTCTATGTGTTTGAAGGTTTTTCTTCTATGACACTGCTGACTTAAGTCCAGTATTTGAGTAAGAGAATATGTTTAGTGCGAGACTTGCTCATATTGATTATAGGATTTATCGCTCTCACTTAAGGCAAGGGCAGGGTGCAGTATAAATGGAGAGATCTAGTTAAACTGCTTGCTACTGAACCCTCAGAGTGTGTGCTATAAAGAAAACTTTTCTGTTCCCTTGAATTTATATGAAATAAAAAGACATCAACATGCTTGATTCAAACATTTTTAGGAGAAAAAAATCAAATTTTGTTGTTTAATGCTGAAGCTGTAAAAGGCTTTGCCCTCAGATAAAAACAGAACTATCTTCATCATTTCTAGCAGGGAATCATCTTTTTATGCAATGAAAATGTTATGACTACTATAAACTGTATATAAAATGTATATAGATCCTAGGTTCTAGAAGGAAACCTTTAATAGATCTAATTTGCTGACTTCTGGATGTTTGGCAAAATGGACTGTTTAACTACTGGATACAAAAAGAGGATGGAAAAGTCTCCATTCTTAATTAACAGTTACAAAATGCTCTAAGTCACCAGGCAAATGGATAATAGAGATCATAGGTCTTCTCATAACTAGTAATGGTGATAGATTTGGGGCAGTCAAGAGGTGCTCGGTGTCCTCCTTACACTGCTAATTTCCATTATTTTTTAAGACTTTTCATGCTGTCTGTAGTTTTGGCAAAGTCTGCAAAAACCAGCATGGCCTGAAGATCCACCAGGCCAGAATGAAAATTTTGAACGAGACACAGGAGGAACCTGAGGTGGAGACCCCATAGCACCCAGACTGTCCACACCCCACAAGGTATTCAGAACATCGTCTGGTTAAGTGGCCTGCCACTAACAAGGAGAAAGAGTGGTGCTAGTTTATTGAGCGTGTGGACCAGATCCTGGAAGCCTCAGCCAGAGAGGATGCTGACCAGAGGTTGCAGATAATGTGCTCCATGATTGTCAGTATTGTGACTGAAAGACTGGGCATGAAGAAGCAACGTTCAACAAATGGTCATGGGGCTAAATCGACGGCAGGTGAAGATCAGCCAGCTGCGGCAGGAGCACAGCTCACTTAGATGGCAGCTCAAGCAGGCAAGGGAGGAGGATAAGACCAGTCTGGCAGAACTCTGTAACATCATAAGGAGAAAGTGTACAACTCTCTAAATGGCATAGCAGGAACAATGCTAAGGAGGGAGTCTAGAAATGTGCATCCTTCTTTGCAAATCCCTTTGGACTTACCAAGAGAATCCTTGGGCAGAACTGCAGTGGTTGTCTTAGCTGCACTCAGGAAGAGATTCATAAGCACCTCGGTGTCGGCTATAGTGACAGTGCAAGAGAGCAGGACCTTGGACCATGCAGCGCTTTGATAACCCCGTCAGAATCCACTGTGGCACTCAACCTCAAAAAGCCAACCCTGAGAGAGGTTGTGGAGGTTGGCAAAGCAGCTAGGACCAGCTCAGCACCAGGTCCCAGTGGAGTGCCCTATGTTGTCTATAAGTGCCCCAGATGCCTGCGGCAACTTTTCAAGTCCATCAGAGTCATCTGGAGGAGGGGGAAAGTGGCACAGCAGTGAAGACATGCAGAAGGAGTCTGGATTCCCAAAGAGTACCTTGAGATCCAGTGCACAACCTTCTGTCAAGATTCAAGATTCAAGATTCTTTATTTGTCACATGCATAGTCATACAAGTACAACACACAGTGAAATGTAT
>JBBPCZ010137993.1:0-21050 GCA_037974445.1 Brycinus macrolepidotus | reverse complement strand
GTCCCCACACACTGCTCCCCGGGCGCTGTGTTCCTGGCTGCCCGCTGCTTCACTTGGTGAATGGGTTAAATGTAGAGCGGAATTTCACACTGTTCACACTGTGTGCTGTGGTGTGATGTGTTCACACGTGACAAAAAATGGCCACTTTACACTGCGTAGAACCTGTTTCACAGGGTGTTCTCTTTCGCTTTAGGGGCGATGCAGGTTTGAAGTGTTGGTCTGTCAATCACATTTGCTCATCAAGAGAACTGAAACACACCCTGGCAGCTCTGATTGATCTGATCAGTGTTTTTTGCTGGATGTTTAACATAGAAGTCCATTTTAGTGTCATATAAATTTTTAACAGTTCATACATTTTCTAGGACCTTACAGCAATGCAACAATGTCAGGTTTGTTGTTGAGTCATTGCAGCTCTCAAATGAGCAGAATGCAGAGCCCAACATCCCAGTATTTTTTCCAGAAATTATTTGTCAGTATCATTGTGCATCTCTAACTGAAAGAACAAGCAATAATTTAAACACACGCTTTCACACACACACTCTACAATCCTAGCCAAGCGCTCTGTTTAAATCTCTGTAGAATGGCATTTTTTTTCTCTTTTCATAGCTCAACAGTCAAGCCCTGAGTTTAAAGTAGCCATTTCCCCCCTGTGGATGAAACTGTTCTGCAAGGGTGCAGGTTTTGAGTTGCCGCGCAGTGAAAAATTAATCACGCTTTTGAAAGTAGAGAAGAATGCGGGAGCGAGCGAGCGAGAGACACAGACTCCAGCTCCAAGCCCCTACGAGCTCACTTAGCACTCGGACTGCTGAAGCGTGCCTGGGCCTCGGCATCTGGAGCTGCGGGTTTGCAGTAATGACCCAGCAGAACCTCCTGCTGGGAGCAGAACGACCGGCGAGCGAGCGGCCGGACAGGAGCCGCATGAGGCGTCTTTGTGAAGACGTGCTTCGTTTCTTTTACTTAATAACTCGTCTGATACTGAAACCTCTAAGAGATTCTAATTTGCTGGAAAGGCGTGTGTATCATTGGGAGGCCAGCCTGCCTGGAGTGGGCCTTCATGTACGAATGCTAATGACTGCTGTGTTCGCTTATTTTCTTTTTTGGTTTCTCTGTAAGCTGAGAAACAATAACTAAAGCAGTTTACAAATGAAATCATTAGGCTCCTTGCACGATCCAGCACACGCACGCCCAGTGTGTTCGTGATACCACTTTATCTTTTCTGAAACTGAGATTGAAACTTTTGAATGTCGTCCAAATCCAAATCAAAACAACCAGACTTTAAAATTACCTGTTTTAATTAAAGCACTTCGCTTAAAACGAGCATCTGAAGCAAGCCTCATGTTCAGACTTCTTAAACACAAAGCAGGTGTCTGATATCTGGATTAGACAAATTCTTTTTTCCTGATATTCAGTCCAGCATGTTCTGCTTATATTAATACCTGTATGTGTATAGATATATAATTTTTGTGGGAGGGTAATGTGGAAAGTTCAGGCAGTCTTAGCTTAGGGAAACGACTGATTGAGGATCTGAAACAACAGATAATTAACTCTTACAAAGCAAAACTACAAAAGATATCTGGACACTTCCAAAGCTTGTAATTCTCACTGTCTAAAAGGTCATTCAGACCTTCAAGTTAAGGAGAACTGTTGAAGTCAAGACTGGAGCTGGAACATGAAGAAGACCTCTGGTGATAAAACTGCTTGTAGACTGTGTATATGCTTTCCCAGTTTTTAAATACATCAGTTACCCTATATTTCCAGTTTATAACATTCTGTTGTCTCCAACATATTAGAAATATTCAATAAAATGTCTACAAATGACCTTTTGATGTGTAGTTTGTATTTAAATCTATATGAAATTACACATAGTATCACTATTTCATAAAATAACATTATAAGTGCTACTGATTCCAAACTTTTGGGTTGTATTGTTTGTGAATACGCAACGTGTGCCCTCTTGGGCCTCTCTCTCCTGGCGCTGTTCCGGCTCGGGACTTTCTGGCTGAGCTTCTGGCTGAGCGAGACGAGCTTTTCTGCTTGAGCTGAGATCACCAGCCTAATCACTTCCAGAGGAAGCTGTGTGAGTACCCTGAAGGGAAGGACGGCTGAGGAAAATGGAGAGGAGGAAGAGAGACTGGAGATAGTAAGTCCCAGGAGTTCTCTGATAAAGCTTGTGCTGTAGATGTTATGTCTTTTTATAGTGGTCTCTTTAGGAGTTGTTCTTCAGCTACTTTTTGGCCCTCTTTGTCTTGCAGCCTGATTGAAGTCACTGGAGATATGCTTGTAATGGTGCTTGTTGTGCTTCTAGACTCAACAGATGATGTCGGACTTCCCAGTAGCACAGGGACTGTTAATTACACCAAAACCACTGTAAAGCATTGTAGATGGATGTATACTATGGTAGTGTTTTCATACCTGAAACAGATTTTACCAAGATGCATTCAAAGTTGTTTCCCATGACAATTCCGTACTTCCCCATTTGTTTCAGTTTCCCTTCTGTTGTTGTCTTGCTGTGCTGAGGTTTTGAGTTGCTGTCCTAAGAACACGTCATCCTCTTCATGAACTAGATACTGTTTATGCTTGAGTTCACCTGAGAATTTCCCTAAATTTGTACTCAATCCCATCCTGAATGATGTCCGTTTTACTGAACATTTTACTAATTTTGCTCTTATTTCCTAAATAATTCTCATATTAAGGTGCATCTGTGAAAGAGAACCGAGTTGAACCATTGGAGAATGTTTCATTTCCAGGCTGCTGTTTCCTTTCCATAACTTCTGGACCTCAATATAAAAGCTGGGATTTCTGTCATGCCAACCTGAAAATAAACAAGTTTTTTGATATTGTGAGCTTGAAAAGAAAGCAAAGATAAAGTAATACTCAAGAGTTTACACTGGCTGTAGGTTGCAGGTCAAATTTAGGCACGTTTGGCCGTGCTAAGCCCTTTGACTCTCCGGTAGATTTGCTCTTCAGAGGCTTTGGACGCAAACTTGTGGAGTTCATGCCGGCTCAAATGAACGCTGTAATTAATGCATAAGGAGCTCTTCTAAAATATCGAAGAAATTCTAAAATTCTTGTAAATGTTTTAGTTTCTGCTCCTCACAAATGATGTTGACAGTTTTCACTCTCCTAGACTGAGACCTGCAGTGATGTTGCTGGCTGTGGTTAGATAAGTAAATAAAACGGAACAGAAAAAAGAAACCTTAAAAATATCATAGAGTAAGTGTGAAAAGAAAAGGTGCTACTGGCACAGAAATACCAGCAAAGTCTGTCTCAGGGTCATGCAAGGATGTGTCAGCCTGAAATAAATGCTTAAAATGGCACCATCTTGCATGATCTTGGCAGGGACACTAAACAGCAGATATTTCTGAAAGTTACCTGGCACAGAGACTCTCCAGGTTCTAGAGAGTCTCTGGTATTGATGCCTGTCTTTCAGAAGCTGAAATGGATTGCCATCTGTCACGCCGGACTGACTGCGATGGGCTCCTCTCGGGCTGGAGTCTGATTTGGTCCACTGATGGGCAGAGTATTTGGTCAGCGATTCAGTTCTTCATGCTTTTGGCCTGGGTCTGCTCTGGGCAGAGAAAACTGTTTCGTCCTTATGTTTCATATTGAATTATCAGTCCTGAATACCCCCCACCAAGGACACTGCAGTCTTTATTGACTGCGCACATCAGGTTAATGGCCTGAGTCCAAATGATCATAACTCAACGTCCAAAGTAATTGTAATGGTGGATACAGTAAAAAGATGTTTCTTAATAGAAAATTCTTGTTAAAAATACCCTGGTGTGCTCCCACTCCTTTCAGTTTGGAGTGGTAGCACATTTCCGTGTTCTTTTGTGTAATCTTTTTTAATTATTTTGTCTTTTTCAGCTTACAAATGATACAATGACAGACGGTACTTGGCTTTATACATGATATTATAAAGTGGGCATTTTGTATTAAGTGTGTGTCGTTGACTTCTACCGTCCTTCATGAACACCTGAATTCTTTTTAACAATATGGTGGACTAAGAGTTACAACTAGCCAATACACCAGTCAGCCATAACATTAAAACCACCAGCGTAATACTGTGTAGTTCCCCCTCTGATCTGTCAAGGCATGGACTCCATAAGACCGCTGAAGGTGCTGTGAGATCTGCACAAAGATGTTGGCAGCAGATCCTTTTAATTTAGAAGTGGGGGCTCCATGGATCAGATTAGTTTGTCCAGCACAACCCACTGATGGTCGATCAGATTGAGATCTGGAGAATTTGGAGGACGAGTCAACACCTTGAACTCATTTTCAGTCCAGTCCCTGAACCTGACCAGTTTCAGAGGAATGTTTTTAGTTTGTTAAGACACACAGTCACCTACGTATGCACCAACATTGAGATTCAAAGCAAAATATAAAGAAATGAGGGGTGGATCAAGACATTTGCACGGTACTGTACGGAATGCATGGGGGGTGACGGGTGCATTTTCAAACTTTAAAAGTGTTTACACACCATTAAAAAAAGTGAAGACATACAAACCCATAAATATTAAAGAAAACATCTCTTTAGTTTGCTCTAGTCTTTCATGAGCATTCAAACATTTAAGGCACTGTGTGATTTAGCTTTTTTACAGAAATAAAAGCTGCTACAGATTTCTGTATCCTTGCTGTTTCCTTGCAGGAGCTGCAGGGCTGCACATTTTTCTCCCTAAGCTGTTTTGGCTTCTCTGACTTGTTTCACTCATTTGGACTTGTCATCTCTGTCTGATCTGAAAATAAGCCATTTCTCCTGCAGGCCTATGGCAGGAGGATCACGCCCTGCATTGTTCGTTGGTGCCAGCTTGCCTTTGGTGTCGAAATCTCAGTAAACAGCTAGATGTCGGCTTATTGTGTAACATAAGGAGTGTGGGTCTGTGGGGCGAAGATTCACACTCGGGCCGAGGCTATGTTGCTTTTTCTCATTATAAGATGGAGTGATTAGCTTTCTTCTTTCCATTCCGTGAGCTTAAGGAAACTTTCTCCTTCCCTCTTATGGTCATTCTGGGCAGGAGCAGTTCTGTTTATGACTTTTTTTTATTATGTGTATTATCTAAAATTCCCTAGAGGCTCGTAGCTGATAACCGGAGCTCCCGGGCTGGATCGTGGTAAGTAGTAAGTCTTTTGTAGAGCTGATGAGACTTGGCTCAGCAGCAGGTGTTCCTTCATCTGCCAATAGCCTCGTACTCTGGGATTTCCTCTTCCACCCCCAATGGTGTTATCCGTTTCCTGTCTTTGTCTAGGGAATGCATAGTAAAGCACTTCAGATTCCAGCCGGACCTGAGCTTCAAGGACGCCCCCACTTGCTGAACGAAGCGAAAGATGCACTCATTCTTCTTTTCAAACACTAAGTTTCACACACTGTAGTTCAGTAAACGTCAGGACTGCAACAACAGGTCAGTTAAACTGACAGTGTGGCTAAAATACAGTAAACAGCATATCTTATTAGTTAATCCATCAGTGCTTCCCATGTAACGTAACATAACTACACTATATAAACTAAACTATATTTCCACTCACCCCAGATGTAGCCCGTCAACCAAGATGTGTTTGGACTAAAAGCTAGAACTAGATGCATTTCCGTGAGAAAATACAAAGTGTGATGGCATGGTTGCTATAAAACCAGTGTTTGGAGACACCGTAACACTGGTTTAATGGATTTGAACTGGCAATTTTCCTACCGCTGGACCATCGAGGGGGCATTAACTCGCTTTCTCTTACCAAGCCATTCATGGTTAAAGACGGCTGAACTTGTAGCTGCATTCCCAGGCTGATTATCTTTAATTACACCACAGCAAACAGTGACACGCTTGTTTTTTTATTACTGACCTGAACTTTAGTGTCTTGAAGTCTGTTTATAAGTCTGCTCTGTGTTATGCTCTGCGTTTTTGACTCCACATCTGAGTCTTGTCCCTTTGCAGGCACCATAGGCGTGACGTCTCAGTGCTCACAACATTATCTCTCCCATTTAACTCATAAGCCGACTCACCCAGCCGCTGTCTCTCCCATACATTACGGAGGAGACTTGCCCACACAAATCGAATTTTAAGCCATCAGTACTCGGCCCGATCGTCTGATCGATTAGCTGTGGACAAATGCAACACACTAATAACAAAACTGAAGAAAAACAACAGTGTGATTGCTTCTGCAGTCACGCTAACTACTCAGTATAACAATCAGCCATAACATTAAACCACCAGCATTATACTGTGTAGTTCCCCCTCATGATGCCAAAACAGGAATAGACTTCACATAACCTCTGAAGGTGTGCAGTGGTATCTGCACCAAGACGTTACGGCAGATCATTTAAAATGTTTAGAGATGGGGCCTGCATTTTTTGGATTAGTTTAGTTGATCCATCAACACTTCCCGTCTAATGTTATGTAACAACATGAAAAGTCAAATTTAACTTATTTTCCACTCAGCCCAGATGTAGCCCTTTAGCTAAGACGTGTTTGGACTCCAGATACTTTCTCAACCACATTCATGAGTCTGCACCAGGTTAAAGAAGAGCTGGATGTGGGTTGAAGGGTTTATGAGGTGTATTAACAGAGAAGATTTGAGTGACCATTGACTTCGTGTTTTTAGGAACATTAGCCTCGATCCTCCAGCACTAACCTACCAAAGCAAAATTCAGACTTCTGTCATGTCATGTAGCTCATGGACTGTATTTGAATGTAGAGGTGCTGGCGACTGCAGTGGACAAATATACGGAAATCACTTTAACATTGTGTTCGAATATATATGCTTGTAAACTGTACTTAAATTGACCCTTGGTATGATTTAGAAGATGGAGTTGTTTTATGTATGAAAGAGTGTCATAAAAAAGAAATAATGTTTGAGTTTTTGATTAAAACTAAAATTTAAGTGTATTACCTGATTGATTGATCAGTTATGGACGTGGCCGTTAGTTGCTGCCCTAGTAAAGTTCTTTCTTGTTAGTCTGGTGTTGTACTCTGATGTAAATGCTGTCAAGTACTCTACACTGGTTCAGTGATGGTCCATCATTTCTTAAAAGAACAAAAACTTTAGTAAAACTCATATTTCATCAAGTTTTAGTGGATGATAAAGGATGATAAATTTAATGTGTTATAGCCTTCAGGTGTGTCTATTTAATCTAGAAGAGCCAGAAAACATTATCATTGTGATATTTCTGTATTTTTGACTGCTTTTTGATATGTATGACCTGATATTTACACTAGTTGTTTTTTGTTTCACATATTTCACACTACAAGACCAGCAACTCTTCCTGTCATTTTTCTGGAAAAAGAGGTATATTTACTCCTTCCTTGTTAGTTGCCCAAATAACGTCACTTCTTCTCAGGAGCTGAATGTCTTCAGTTCTCGTGGGAGTTCGTTTCGCACCGTTTGGAAGTCTGCATTCGGGAGGTGTGACAACTCTATTAACAGGTGCCGTCTGGTAATAAAGCGCTTATCCTCCTGGGTCGGGTACACCAGAGGAAACCTGTTGCAAGAGCACCTAAAATGAGGCGGCTGATGGATGGTCTGTCATGAACACGCACTTTCTACAACGTGTTTGGTGACTTGCAGCTTGACTTTGACAGCTTCCACTTCTCAGGCAAACTCATTGCAATGTCTTCGGCTGCACTTTGGCTTGTGGTTCGTCAGGTTGGACCTGGCCGGTCTGGTTGGTTTAGACACTTTGCAAACACAGGCTGTAAACTCTTGATGCTTCGTCATGCATTTATCAGGAGGGCATGGTTGATGATTTTGGAATGTTAGTGTTGGTTTTTGACTATAATGCCTGCACTTATTATTTTTGTCAAAATAAGATATTCAGGCTTTCTAAATATGAAAGTACACAAGTCAGGTGTATTGTTTATTTATTTATTGTGCTTATAATGAGAGTAATTCTGAATTGTTTTAGGGATGAGTGTTTGGGGAAAAATTAAAGTTTTGAAGTGTGTCTGTGTGTGTCTGTGTGTGTCTGTGTGTGTCTGTGTGTGTCTGTGTGTGTCTGTGTGTGTCTGTGTGTCTGTACTCCTCTTACCAAATGTTGGTTTGAAGGTCCTGAGGGAACAGATCATGAGTTCCAGGAACCCCTCCCCCCTCCTTCATCTCTCACTGGCCCAAATGGAAAGGAAGGTGTGATGAAAACAGGAACAAGAAAGTGCTGACAAACAGACACTCCAATAATATGTCTCATTTGTCCTCTGTTGACCTCAATACAGCTGCATCTGCACGCTGTCCGTCAGAGAGGACGTTTCCTTTGTTGAGGTCGTACACTTTCAAGCCTGATGTGACGTTCACTGAAGCTTTCTCCTGAATCTGTGCTCCTGCTTTAGAAAGTTGTACAGTGTGAAACCCAAGCCAGTAAAAGTGCCTCCCTACAGGCCTTTAGAATGGATGTGCTGGAAATATATATTCATCTCACTGGGAGAATGAACGAGGCTGTGAATCGCAGCCAGGTTTGCTTGCCTGATGTTCTCCGTGCTACCTCAAACACAGCCCAGACTGCCAGATGATCAGTATAGCTGATTGGCAATGCTTCACTTCTCTTACCAATTGGCAAGCGAGGCAGGTTTTTTTTTATAATTAAAGCCCAAAAAAGCTTTAAGGCCCACCTGCTGTGGCTGTAATCAGTACTGATGAGTAGTACTGCTCATCTTGTTTTAATGTAACTGATAAATGTGTCTTCTTCAACCATATGTTGAATACATGTTTGTTTTTCCTTCTTCTCCTCTTTACATTACATGCCTTAGAACATCTGTAACTCTATTAACTGCGTTAGTTCTCACAGCTGGCTCTTTGACGCTTCAGGGATTGGTGTCAGTGGTGCTGCTAGTCTTGCAGAGCTGGCTTTTTGCTCCTGCTGTTGAGGGGGTGGATATGAGTGGCAGGTGAGGTGTTTGAGTGATGGAGTCATCAAAAGGAGGTGCGTAACATATCTAACAGCAGCCGTCTTGAAGCCTGAATGTTTTCCATACCTTTATTCAGCCTTAAACTGCAGTTCTGTTACCCAACAACTGCACACGGTTTGAGGCACGTGAGACAAAATTTGATGCAAAAATATCCATTTTGTATCTTAAAAGCTGTGACTCCCAGTACCAGTGGTTATGTTATCAGTATCGTGATGGACTGTTATTCAGTTTTTCCCCCGTCGTTTAATAGCTCTGCCCAGCATGACATTTCCTTTTTTTTAAATTTTTTTATTTAATTATGAGAAATCCAACAAGAGCTTCCCTATCTGGATGTTTGCAGACATATACAATCGTTACTCGAGCCCTCACAATCAAGAGCAGATCTGTTTAGACTTTCTTGTAGACTTGACAGTCCAAACAGCACTTAGTGTTGGTTTAAGAATCAATTAACACTATTCCTTTACCTGTCTGTAGAAATATATGCAAACTGTGTTTGAGTAGTTTGAGCATGATACCCTGCTTTTAGAGACCCATCCTCGAGTGACGTGCTGCATTTAAGAACAGCCTATTTTAAAACACAGCTGTTTTTAAAGATAAAGTATCTTTGAGATTTCAGTTATAAATACAAGAACGCTTATCTGCACAGTGGCACAAATGTGTACAAGTAGGTGTATATACAAAAACAGAAGTGTGAAATATACCGGGACAGGTTGGGTCTCCAGACAACACCTAAGGAAAGAACAGAATAAAACAAAATGTCCCTAAACCTGTGATTTTAGTATCTTTCCTATTTATACCAAACAAAAACTCTGCCTAGCTAATCTGGTCTAAATATGAAAACATACAGATAAGGTGCCTGCCTCTAACCTAGTGTGTCTAATATACAGTTACCTACATGCTGCACAGTTTAAATGTATGATAAACTCAAGCAAGCAACATATAGAGGAAAAATAGTATTTATGATAAAGCGGAGGGTAACTGTACAACAAAATAAGTAATGGGATTCTTTCTATACAAACATATGGTGCTGTGTATAACTAACCTGACCCAACCTGATAGAACCAAGCAAGGGGGAATATATACATACCAATATGTAAAAAGTCGAATATAACAAAATCACAGACATGCACAAAGCGTCTCTCTTTTGGAGCAACTCAGAGATCTTTTAAACCTGCAAGGCAGGAGCTTAGGAGACGATCGACCGGTGGCAGGGAGAAACAGACTATCATCTTGTAGGAACTGCCCCAAAACTACGGAGAGCGATAGGGAAAGGAGAAAACACGAAAGGGAAAGGAGGAGAAACAAACAATGGGCCATGGCATTTAGCAGTGACATAAATAATCAGAACAGCAGCAGCCTGTTTTGACTTAAGCTTTACAATAAATGGGAATAATTTAAACATTTGACAGTTCTTTTTTTTTTTTTTTCCTTTCAACTCTGCTGTTTCTATAAGCTGAATAGGGCTAATCAACAGATATTTGTTCATATATTAAGTAACTTAAAGTGGTTTATTTGCTTATTTATTTATTTATTTATTTATTTATAACTAACTAACTAACTAACTAAGTTACTATCATGTAGTATCTCTAAGGCAGTGGAGTAAACTGCTAATGTATTGCTTGGCTAAAGATATTTTGACAAATTTGAATGAAGAAAAATGATGACTGTATCCATGTTCCGGAATCTGTTGATGAAATCAGAGCTGGGAGGCTGGAGGACTGTGGGGTGTGGGATGTGGGGTGTGGGGTGTGGGGAATGTGCTGGGTTGGATTGCTGATTTAGTTCTTTGCAAACTTTGGTGTAGGGACCAAACAGTTGCATCAGATGGCAGAATGAATCGAACATCCGTTCTTCATGATGTGCATTATGTTTTTGAGTTGTGATTTCGCAGTCTCAGGATCTGTTATTACACCTTTAGGGAGTTTATACTGAACATGTTTTTGCTGACCAAAGCTAATTGCATGTGGGGTACCTTGCATTTTAATGTGTGCTGCATGGCTGTTTTTTGTGTGGAGCTCTCCAGACCCTGAGCTGAAGTGGTCAGTGCTCTTTGTCATAACTACAGTATGAATCCCACCATAGTCTTTCTCAGAGATTTCAGAGCAGGCATGTAAACCGTTTTTGACAAACTATCTCGTGACCCACCCCCGGGGTGTGGTTTAGAACAGCGAGAGCTTCTGAGCAGACTTGATGTTTACTTCAAATGACAATCGAGGCAGTTCCCTTTGTGTCCAAAATCAAGACAAAAAACAAGAGGAAAATTCAAATATAATGTCTGATCCCAGCTAACAACACTAGATCCCCACCACTACCTCCACAAAACACTGACAGAGCTAGCGGATGTGTCCAGGTAGTCTTCACATGAAGTGTTCGTCAGCGGATACCTCAGTTGACCTCGTGCTCTGTCCTCGCCGAGTGCTGTTTATTTGTGTTGATGGCACTACGCAGCTGAAGAACTTTGCCTAAATTGCCAAATTACTGAGAAATGCTATGACTGCACTTTTCACAGGAAAGCTTTATACGCTCTGGGTGTGTTTGTGTATAAACGGTAGCGTTTCTGGATGTACGTGCTTTGCTTGGCCAATTGTTTGGGGTTGGATAATGGAATTCTGCACTGCTTAGTCTTACCTCACTGTACACACTTTGGAGAAATGTGAAGTAAGTTTTAGTGACAGTCAAGACGCCCAGCCAACAGCACTACATTTGTTCTCATAAAGAGACAGAAAGTGTAATGAAAGAACTCTAGAGTGATTTGTTTCCGTGAGCGTGTTTAATTAAGAAGAGGTTTGTTATTGATGTTGCAAATGCATTGTGTAGTCCTGTTTGGCTGTAATACTCACTTTGTACATAAAAGTGTAAATTGGCTACACAGCAGTGTAGGTCTAGCCATTTTGAAGTAAAACTGGTCCAAACAGCATTTACAGGCTTTGAGTGTGTTTCACTAGGAATACTTCAATCCTCGTTCTCAGCACAACCCTTAAAACCAACAGTGTTTTCATTATGTAATGAACCATAATTTTAACTAGGTTTAGGGCTGACCTTAAGGTTGGCATTCCACAACTGTTCTAAAATTCTGGATCTCAAGCTTCAAGGTTACTTTGTCATTGACAGCTGTTTACACGTAAGTAGTGAAGTGAGATATTTCTCCATGGACCGCGGTGCAACATGCATTAACATACAATGTGCATTAAGGACAAAAACAGCACTAAATAACAGTACAGCAATACAAGATCATGGAGTATAGAGGTATGTAAGTGTCAGAAAACCTTCTAGCAGCATGCTGCATATCAGCTATTGCAAGCAAAGCAAATATAGCAGCATTGGTTGAGTGTGTACATGCCTTGGATTATGTACAGTAGATGAGATGAAATGTGACCATACATACTACACACAGAGCAGTTTGGCAGTTATTGTTGTGTAGTATGCAGTGAGGTAGTGTACTGGAATGGCATTTAGCTAGGTGGAGATTTTACCATGAATTCTGATGACTTGTGGTATGAGGCTGTTGCACAGTCTGGCAGAGCCAGGACACATGCTTTGATACCAATAATGGCAAAAGAGAAAAAAGTCCATGTAATGGGTGGAATTGGTCTTTCACAATGTTAGTGTCTCTGTGAAAGCAGCGGTTGTGGTAAATGTCTCTCAGGAGAGGCAGAGGCACCCCAGTGACTTTCTCAGCTGCCCTCACGATCCGCTGCAGTATTTTGCGGTCTGAAACCTTGCAATTCCTGTACCAGAAAGTGATGCAGGTGCAGAGCAGACTTTCAATAGTTCAATTGTCAACTTGAGCTCAGCATTTAATACTGTAATTCATCAGATTAAACTGAGGGAGCTGGGCCTGTCTACTAAACTGTGGGGGATGGGCCTGAACAGCCCCCTTATTAAATGGATCCTGGACTTTCTCACAGAAAGGCCTCAGTCAGTCTGCTTTGGCATCTCAAGTTACTCACCTGCCACTGAACCCGCTTTCCTGATCAGTTTGTTGAGTCTCTTGGTTTCTGCTGCCATTGTCATGCTGTAACCCCAGCACACCACAGCAAAGAAAATGGAGCTGGCCACCACACTCTCGTAGAACATCCACAACATGGTGCTGAAAACTCTAAAAGATCAGGGTCTATGAAGGAAGTACATCCTACTTTGACCCCTGCTTGTATGTGGCCAGAAAGTTCTTTGACCAGTCCAGCTTACTGTCCATGTGCACGCCAATGAGCACATTCGACATCTCTGACACATCTCAGAATGTTTACACATTAAAACACAATACATGATCATTATTCTTCATCCAGTTGAGCTTTGGAGAATATTTGACGGCTCACATTCAACACCGAATACTCTTCTTCTCTTCGTTAAAAGGGTGTCCCTACCAAAACACTAGAAACGGAACCAGTCTGTTTTAACTGTATGTATAATTTCAGATCAGTTGTCAAACCAGTGTTTGTGGAGGTGTGGTGTTTAGCAGACAGTGGCTATGACTCTGATCCTGTCTGCTAATCACTGTGAGGTTGTGTTCTAACGTATTAAAATAAAGCACTCTTAGAAAGCAAAAAAAAAGTGTTTTGTTTTTTTGTAAAACTCAGTTTGTAAAATTCAGTTGTAAGAGATTCTCTCCACATTCCTTTGATTTTCCTTTGGAAGCGGTTTAAACTGGAGAACACTGTCTTACCAGCCAGGGTTTACTTCCCACTGCTGAGGATTTCCACTGAGACGAGCCTCCGTGGCTAGGGCTCTCTGCCCCCGAGCTGTTATCCTCCAGCAGCTCCAGTTTAAGCCCAGCAAGTGCTTAAAAGGGCCTCTCACTGTTTTCTCACTGTGTTTTACTCTTCATTTGCAGGCAGTCTCAAAGGAGCCACAATTGTGGATGCTCTGGACAGTCTCTACATCATGGAGATGTATGACGAGTTTGAAGCTGCCACGGAGTGGGTGGAGAAAAATCTCGACTTCAACATGGTAAGAGTGACTTTCAAGTCTTCTGACTTCCAGAGGCATCAAGAAGTGTAATAATATTGTAGAGTCTGTATTTAGAGTGTGAGGGACACTCTTAAAGATGATGTTTTTTCATGGTAATGCCATAGAAGACCCTGTTTTGGTTCCCAAAGAGTCTTTCAATTCTTGGGAGAACCCTTAGATTGGTAAAGAATCTTTATGTGAAGGTTCCTTATACCTTTAAAAGGTTCACACTCATGTACTTCAATCACAATATATGGATCTTTATTGCATCACGCAAAAAATCATTGGTAGCACCTTTTTTAAGAGTGGACTTGCAATTGATTAGTGAGCAATAATGTTGATTATGACAAGTCAGTGTGGGTCTTTATTGGCAATCCATAATTATGTAATGCTTTATAATGTTCATATAAAACACATAATTGTTCCTAAAGATACTCTACTGGAAGCATAGAAGGTAGCTTCTCTTCTTCAACTGCTCCATAAAAGAAATACCTTTTCTCCGGAGTACAGTTGATCAATTGACTCATTTCAAATTGCTAGTTGTCTGGGACATGCAGAGTTTTATTTTGGATTTTCACCGTAATTTAGTTTCTTCTGAACAGTGTTTTCTTTGTTTGATATCAGCAGAGGACCTGGTTAACCAGTTTGGCCTACAAATGTTGCTTGTTTGCAAGCTCTGTCCCGACTCATTAGCAAAAATGTAAATGCTGAGCATTCAGAGCGCCACCTGAAAGGTTGTTTCAGTGCCTACCAGCGAAGCAGGAGCAACGTCTACTCCACACGGGGCTGAAGTGTCCCTCTGTGAGCCTTTCCAGTTCTTCAGAGGAGTAAAGAAGCCCTCTTCTTACGGCTCTTCAGAGTCTTTTCCACACATCGAAGGTGACCTTGCTGTTTTCAGCGGCACCCATCAGAATAATGTCATTTTGATGAACTGCCGAGAAGCCGGGCTCTGTTCTCGCTGTAATGTCAGAATGAGACGACCTTCAGTGCCTCGGGTGGGTGGGAGCACTTAACGCTACCTCTTTCCAATCAGCCAGTTATGACTCTGACTCATCAGTCTGAGGCTAATGCACGAGGAGACACTCAGCATCCAAGCCAACAATACCACCCTTCAAATCTCTCTTGAAATGTTAAAAGCATTGCCATTAAGAGGGCTGCTCCTTCACACCAGTGTTTTTCTGGCATTATCCCCCCCCCCCCTTTAAATATTTCCATTTTAGTTGAGCAGAATGTGTGACTGTCTCTCAGTGCATATGCGAAGAGTTTAGTCACGGTGTTGTAGCAAAACACAAAACCATCCACAAATGATTCAAATTTGCTTATCTGAGTGTTTTTTTATTATTATTTTGGGCTGGACTGTGCACCTGTGGCCCCATCGCTGTGATGGAGCGAAAGCTGAACTTCTTTCCTCTGTGATTTCCGCTGTGGCTTTTGGCTGCATCTCTGCCCTTCAGCTTATTTCGTAATGCAAAAAAAGGCCGACCTGTAGTTAATGCGATTTAAATATGAGAATCACTGGAGCATTCCGTATGACCAGAAGTGCACTCTGCAGGAGCCGTGGCAGGACTGAGATAGGCAGAGGGGAAGTACAGGAAAGCTTAAAGCAGTCGAATGAAATCTGATGAGTCATGGTAATCAGTCAAAGCAGAGTTTAAAATTGAATGTCAAGAGTGCCTTAAATAAGAAACACCACTGGGGGAATAGAAGTACTTATTTTTTCTCATTGTGATATTCTTTCACTCTTCCTCCTCTACCTTTTTTTTCAGACTGCACAATCTGGACAAATGCAGAGTTGAGCTATATATTATATTGTGACATGTTGTAATTGGTCAAATGAAATCTGATGAGTCATGGGAGTCAGTGAAAGCTGAGTATAAAATTGAATGTCGAGTGACTTAAGTAAGAAACAGCACTGGGGAGTATACTGGGGGAGGGTACTTATTTTTTCTTGTTGTGATATTCTTTCACTCTTCCTGCTCAACCTATGTACCACAAAATGATTTCTGTTATTTATTCTTCAGCCGATCTCCTGCTGGCTGGGAATCTGAAGTGCCTGTCCAGCCCTCACGTTCTTGGCTTTGAGAAAGTGAGGGAGAAATTCTGCACTGTATGCGCTTTAATGAAGAGTATTAACAAACTTTTTAATTGAAAGGCTTTTGCTTCTGCCCTCCAGCGATTCCAACAATAAAAGCGTCTCCGAAAGCCCCAGTGAATCGGTCATTAATATTCAAGATGTCTCTGGAATACTAAACAATTGGGTTCTGATGTCTGAACCCTCTTTCTGTGGAGAATAATCTTAATCCTTGCCAGTGGAGTTTTACTCTTCAACCTGCACCACTGTCGGTGTGTACGAGAGCAGCTTTAGAGTGGCATGAGGGGAATACAGAACACAAAGACCGAACTCGCGCCAAGATGACAGAGGTTTACTTTCAGGATGAACTGATCAGCAGAGAAATGTTGCCCAGATAGACAGGCAGACTTCACAAGTCCCCAAGGACACGTCTGGAACTGACTAGTTCAAAACAAGACCGAGTCTGTGATGAGAACGAGACGGAGTCAAGATAAAGTACAAATGTGAGCAGGACCGAGGCAAGACCAAGTCCAGAAGAGAGCAGGATTGAGGCAAGACAAAGTTCAAATGTGAGCAGGACCGAGGCAAGACCAAGTCCAGATAAGAATAAAACACAGAACATGGAATTTAATAGAATTTAAGCTTCTGTCACTCTTGATCTTGGCTGATTAACAAGTGTTTAGGATAAGGGTACAATCAGGTTTTTTACCGTCACTTTAGTCCTGCTTGATGACCAACACAGTGGCCGTCAGTTTCTTGGATTATCAGTCTGGGAGGATTCTCTCCTATTGATATTGCAACAGGAATCTGTCTTGCATCCTTGTTAACAAGGTTTGTTTGTTTTCGTTTATTTATTTACCTATTTTATTGATATGACATTTGGGAGCAAGGAGGATGAGAGGCGCAACCTTGACCTGGAACATTCATTTTGCCTGGTGTCCATCAGCTTGTCTTTTTTGTCATCCTTCAGATTTCAGAATTAAAAAAAAAAAAAAAAAAAATCCAGTGGTCCATTGAAAAGCAGCGGATGAATTTCCTGCCCCTGAAGACCGGATCAGGATCTTTGCTTATCAGACCTGAAATATCAGACTTTTATCGGCCTGACTCGGACCAGTGGAGTCAAACTCATGTTTGTTTCACCCAGTCAGCAGCCTGAGTGTAAGTCTTATCTGGGCCTGTGGCTATGCGTTGTCTGTCTGAAAGGTCAGTGGAGGAACAAAAGGCTGTAGCTGAATATATTACCTAAGAGAGATAACATTTCAGAGCTATAGCACTGAGGCATTTTTCCTGCCAGAGGGCCAAGCAACCTGCTCACAGAGGGATATAAATAGTAAATTCCGTCCCTTTTCATACGGAAAGCTTGCTGGGAGCAAGGTTTTTTTGGGCTTTCCAGCTGAAGCCTTTGTCGGAGCCTCATTTGAATACCGACGTCTCTGCAGATGACTTTTCTTTTTCGAGTCGCACAACGTTCAGGTCCGTTATTGTTAAGCATATGTTTCTAACAGGCCTGTGGCAGACAGGTGTGGGTGCTTGCCCACCTTTGTTCAGACTGGGAGCCTTGATTAGTCTTTGTATTGCTATTCAAGTGCTGGGCCAGCTGTGCAGTTAAATAAATGGATACATCTCTGCAGAATACGTCTGAGCTCCACGAGACTGCATCAGCCTCATCTGGATTCTCCACGTGTTCCCTGGTGACCTCTCTCTCTCCCTCTTTTACTTGGAACACACGGTTTCTGTATTCAGTAGACAATAGAGAACAACCCCCTTTCTTCCCAATAGCTTCCAAATGAGAAGACCCTCAGGGACTTGTTTTAATTTCTTTTTTTTTTTTTTTAAGACTGCCCAATCTGCACAAATATTGCCTCAAGTTGTAATTGGGATATGCCTTGCAGTATGTTAAAAGCACATGGTTGCTGTGACTTGGCTTGGTGTCCACTGTTCTACAGTTTATTAAATCAGTTCCGTATACATCAGTCAGCTAGGTGAAGTGAATAACATTGATTATCTCATTACAGTGGCACCTCTCAAAGGGTGGGTAGTATTAGGCAGCAAGTGAACAGTCAGTCTGCCGGGTCATGTGTTGTGGTCCGATTCCACAGAAGAGCTAATGTGGCACAAACTGCTGAAAAAGTTCATGCTCGCTGTTATAGAAAGGTGTCAGAACAAAGTGCATCACAGCCTGCTGCGTAAGGGGCTCCGTTGGTGCAGACCGTCCAGAGTCCCCATGCTGACCCCTGTCCACTGCAGACAGTGCTTACAATGGGTTGCACCATAGAGCAATGGAAGAAGTTGTATATATTCTTGTGTATTACAAATTACTAATGTATTACTAATTATAACAACTGTTGTACACATTTGTCCTATATTCATGCATCCATATCCAAGATGATGAGATTTTTCATAACAATACACTGTCTGTTCTTCATTAATTGTGCAATAGGCACTGTTTACGTTAAGCCACTTTCACAGTGAGAAAGTGATAGTTTGTGTGAGCATAGTCTATTTTCATAGTTTGAAGAAAATATTAGGAACAATGTTCACCAAATCAAACTTCGGCTTGTGGTTTTCATAGCTGCTGTACTTTACATGCCACAGGCCTCCAGGGGAACGTTAATGTTGGGCCCTGTATTGTACAGCGCTGTTGATATGAAGCCAGCTTCCCAAACTAAAACTCACCTTGGGTTTGAGCTGAGGTATGACCGATACCACACATTTAGCAAAGAGAAAATTCTCAGCTGTATCAGCTGCAGGGGTGATTATTATTTCCTCATGCCATTCTGCAATAAGATATTCACGCCTGCAGGTGATTTGTGATTTGATAGTAGATCTGGTATGTCTGCATGCTGGGACGTATCAACAATGATTAATTCACATTTTAATACTTCTGTTATGTGGCTAGAATTCAATGGAACACCAAAGCTGCAGTGCTGTGTAAAGCACAGTCAAAGTGTCTTCGCTCATTTCTGTGTAAACATTTGTGTGTTTCATGAGCCCGTAATAACCGTTGCAGGTGAGCAGGTGCTTCTGTTGTCTCAAGTGACTGTGGAGCTTGTCGTTAGTTTGTCTGGAGCACTGAAGTCACCAGTCAAGGCATCCTTCCTGCATCTCGCTTCTGAAGCACTTCTGCAAAGCTCCATAACCATCTTTAAAGCAGCAAAGGCTTCTGAAAAATCCAGCCCTAATTGTTTTCAGTATTGAAAGCATCATGACTCCTCCAACTTCAGCTTCTCCTCTTTTCCACTGAAAATCTCCAGCCGTAGCTTCCTTTGAAATGTGGATCGAATTTCAAGCCGGCAGTCCATGGATCCCAGCCTGCCGTGCCCCGGGAAGGCCTTAGGGATCCTGTGTAATGCAAATCCGGGCTATGGAACTTATACATGGCCTTTACCTTGAGTGAAACGGTGGAGCTACAGAGAGCTGTGCTGCTGGTGAGATTCTCTCAGTAGAACATGAACAGCCCTGCAGGTGTTGGAGAGGAATTCAGAAAACATGCATTCATACTGCAGTGAAAGTCCGTTTTTTGGATATTGATTGGTAGTGATAGGGCAGTGAAGCTTTCTGGACCAGTGAAGCTTCAAATCTGAATGAGTGGGGGGAAAAAGTTTCATTAGCTTTAATACAGATTTCTGTAGAAAGTCTCATGTAAATTATTAACTGTATTTTAATATACTCAAAACAATATATTTTGTTTATGTGGCTCATGAAGAAACATGCTGATGAATAGTGATGAATGTAGATGAAGGCCATGGGGAATTGAAAGATTATTTTAAAAAGTATTCTTCTTCTCCTTCTCCTTCTTCTCCTTCACGATAATAAAACCAAACCAGGTGCTGGAAAACTATGAATAAAACTCGACTGTTGGTTGGAGAAGTTTCAGACTGTTTAAACGAGTGCCCTGACGGACAGTGGAGTAGTTTATTCTTTTTAGAACAGCACATTTGCCAGAGACTCTACTTTATACCTCTCTGTGTTGTCTGAGTTCGGCAGTGTGTTTGCATGTGTGTGTTCTGTGGGGAGCCCCTTTACCCGGTGATGCTGGTTTCACAGGTTCTCAGGAAATATCCAAACTCTGTTATGGGTTTCTGCCGGGAGCTTGTTTGTTTACATGGTCTTTCCCAGCACATCTCCATCTGCATTCCTCTCCTGTTATGTTCTTCAGAACACTACATTTGAACCCCATGCACATTCTCACACACACATACACACACACACACACACACACACACACGCACACGCACACGCACACGCACACACACACGCACACACACACGCTTGCATCTCATGCCAGCTGCACTTCATAGTAACTCCACAATGTTTCTAAGCCCAGATAATCACCTCTGCTTTTGTTTTTCTCCCTCTCTGTTTCTCCTCCTGCTTTCATTCCTCTCAGAACGCTGAAATCTCGGTCTTTGAGGTGAACATCCGCTTCGTCGGAGGACTGCTGTCCGCCTATTATCTCTCAGGCAAAGAGGTATGTGCATGCACCACTACGTCCAGTCAAGAGCTGTGGATTTGTTAGAGCAGAACATGTTGAAACACTAATTGCTCACCTTTTTCAGAGCATGGCTGATTTATGGATTGTCTGATATCCCGCTGATAAAGCAGCGATACTCAGCGGGTAGGTTTACTGGTCTGGAGCTAATTATAGATAGTCATATCAGTGTATAAAGCACTGTTTACTCAAACTGTTTAGTTTTTCGGCAAATAATAGCTCGTAAAAAGTTTTTGTTTTCATTTTTTTTTTTTTTATTTTTTGTCTTTGGATCCAGTTTTCTTTCTGACTTTAGTCTTGCTCAGTTCCACTCGTTCTCTAGGTCTCCCCCAATCACATGATGCTGCTAAGCTGGGAGGGTGAAGGTTAGCAAAGGCTCCCTCTAAGTCATGTGAACAGATCTCAACAGATCTTTCCAAACTTCCTCTAATGTGGTGTCAAATGAAATGTGTTTGAATTTATCTGACATTTAACCCTCAGAGCTCAGAGTGTCTCAGTAAAGTCTGATTTCAGTAAATATAAACGGTCTAAATCAGTCTAGAACCGGTGTTTGTTCTCCTACACGCTCGCCGTTTGCTGCTCTCCGGAGCCCCTCCCTCTGCGGGTTTTCCCCTCCCACTTGTGGGCGGAGACTATCCTGAAAGTTCTCCCAGGT
>JBBPCZ010137839.1:0-21087 GCA_037974445.1 Brycinus macrolepidotus | reverse complement strand
ATGGGCACAAATTCCCACAGAAACACTCCAAAATCTTGTGGAAAGTCTTCCAAGAAGAGTGGAAGCTGTTATAGCTGTAAAGGGGGACCAACTCTATATTGAAGTCTATATATGTGAATGCAAGGTCATTAAAGTCCTGTTGGTGTAATGGTCAGGTGCCCCAATACTTTTGTCCATATAGTGTAACTAAATATGGGAAGAAAAGTCACTTTTTTTGCCATATGGTGTGGCCTGTTAAAAAAAAAAAAGTCCTCAGATTTGTGATCTGACCAGCTCAGAGAACTTATATGGACCAGTTTAAGATTTCAGATATGAATATTAATGGATTAAGGAAGTGTTAGGACTTTTTTCGTAACCATGTAGCGGAGGTGATGGACCAGGTGATAATAGTCTAGGCCTGGTTAAAGGGTGAAAGGGGATTGGTTTTCCTTGCATAATATAGGTGATACATGTTCGTATATTGTTTATATAATGTTTGATGTGTATGTGTTTATAATTAGAGCATTACACAGCTGCAGAGTGTTCTGAGGAGAGTGTCTCTAAGTCCTTTTCACAGCAAATACAAGGTAAACACACACACACTCTGAGCTCCAAGTTTAGATTCTTGGGTCAGTAGGATTTTGAGCTGGGTTTACAGTTAGTCTGGCGTTTAGGAAGCTTGATGGAATGGTTGACTAAAAAAATGTAATGAGCACAATTTTCTTGTTACCCCAAACATGGGGGTAACAGCCAAGACATGTTCAGTGTCTGAATTTTGCTTCTTGAGGCTAACAGAACAGACATCTCACTGACAACGATTTTGGGTTTCGTAGACTGCCACTACTTTTCAGAATCAGAATCAGAAAACTTTATTGATCCCGTAGGAAATTGCTTATGCTATGACTGCAAAGACACACAGAGACAAGAACAATATAAAATGTAAAGTGTAAATAAATCCAATAAATACTTGTTAGCTACAACCTGCTTTGTAATACACCAGATTTGTAGTTCAGAAGTAAACTTCGTGTCTTGACTGAAAGAGTTTATTTGGGATGAGGGGGAAATTGTGCTTATTTGACTTTTTGTCAACCATTCTGTTAAAATCACATTATGAACCTGAGCATTTCCTTGTTGGTCCTAACACACCCGACAGTATGGCTTTTTGTGCTGTGTTTGAGTGGTAATGGAAATTTGGAAATACTTTGATCTTAAAATTGCATCTGAACAGTTACAGTTACATTTACAGTGCCCACCATTAATATTGGCAACCCTGGTAAACATGAGCAAAGCAGACTGTAAAAACATTCTTTAATGCTTATCCTTTTGGTCTTTCATTGAAAATATTTACAAAAATCTAACCTTTTGTTTTGTTCTGTGATTAAAAGAAAAAACGTGTCATGAATAAACATTCTTCTCAAATCTGTGTGTGGCACAATTGTCGGCACTCCTACATTTAATATTTTTTGTGGCGTCCAAGAGATAACGGCTCTGAGTCTTCTCCTATAAGGCTTAACACAAAATAAGGTATCTCAGACCATTCCTCCATACAGAATATCCCCATAATCTTCGGATACCAGTGTCTATGCTTGTGGACTCTCCTCTTTAGCATCTCACAGGTTTTCTGTGAGGTTTAGGTGCAGGGTCTGGGATAGCCATGGCAGTAGCTTGATTCTGTGGTCAATTAATTATTTTTGTGTTGATTTTAAGGTGTGCTTTGGATGAATGTCCTGCTCAAAGATCCAAACATGGCCCAGTTTAAGCTTCCTTGCAGAGGTTTGATTTAATATCTGGTGGTACTTGGGAGTCCATGGTAGCATGTATCTGAACAAGTTGAGTTTGCTGTTTCTTCTGACAGCCCTCCAAACAGCGTGTGGTAATGTAGGTGGTATCTGATTTATTTTGGGGGATGATCTGACCCCAACACCTAACGAATGTCTGCAGTTCCCCAGCTCTGATCCTTGGAGAGGCTTTGGCCACTTGAACCATCCTATTCCTGTTCCTATTCTCTTTCTCATTTAACTCAGGGAATTTAGACTGTCACTCAGGTGAAGTGTGAAAAGTAAGAGATTAATGGGAATACACTTTAGTTAGATTTTACTTATAACAATTTCTAGGGGTGCCAGGAATTGTGAGGAGAAAAATGAGAAAAATATTGCTTTCATGATATGATTACATGATATGTATTTACCAATATTTTGAATGAAAAATCAAACGGAGAGGCACTGTATAAGTAGGAAATTCCGAGTGATGCATGAGTTTTAGATCTTTCCTCAGTAGTGAAAAATGCAGAAGAGGAATGTGAACATATATAACTGATGTAACTTAATGTAACTGAAATAACCACTTTTTAATGGAAGATGTGTAAGTGAGATGATTCCCAAGCCTCCTTTATCCATGTGATGCATGTATCTTCTAATGAGCACCCAAACAGAGAACAGTCATATACACGTGGAACGTTTTCCAGTGAACACTCGAATGCAGCTTAAGTATACCTTTCAGGAATCTCCAAAAATAACTGTGTTCAAGCAGACTCAAGCCATTCATTGTTTTTCTCGATTTATGTCCCTTTCAGACCCTGGTTTCATCTGCCTCAGAATCCAGTTTCTCTTCAGCAACGGACTCACAGTCTAAACAGGTTGGTTTACTGTGACCTGACTTTCAGACTAGAGTCCGTGCCCTGTACTTGAGGAATGTTGATGCTACATGTGATGCATGCAGTAGATTTGATCTTACTCATAGGTTCTATGCCATTTGGATTTTATGTAGTTCTCTGTCTGCTTCCTTGTTCTGTTAGGAGAGTGGCTTTCTTATTGATCTCTCCAATGGCACAGAAACTTCAGGTAACCAACTTGCACAGGTAAGACTGTACTTTTATTATTTCACATTTATTTGCTTTTGGCAAAGACCGCCCAATTAAAACATGGCATTAAACTATTGCACATTAATGAAGGTGTTTTGCTTTTGATTGTGAATCTGTTTTTCCCTATACATAAGATGTGTTCCAGAGGCGCACATACAACTCAATGCATTTCTGTTTTGTGTGCAGAATGGACAGGAGAACCGCGTAAACCCTTTCCGACCTAGGGCTCAGGTAAAGCTTCCCATGTCTTTTGAGAGACTTGATATAACAGCAGACTGTTCATTTACATGTACAGTATAATATGATGATGGTAAATTACTGGGATAAAATTCAGGTCTCAACACTTGAGAGCCAGATGTACTTAGAATCACAGGTGCAGGGCAAAAAGTGCCTTGATACGACCACAGTATGTGCTCGCAGTATGCCTGAATGTAACATTCTACTTACAAAGACTACAACTTAAAACAGTGTGTATAGTCCAGAGGCACAGGGTGGATAAAGGACAGTGAAATACGTCATCAACGAGCTCAAGACAAAAAAAGTGAAAGTAAAGTGATGAGGAAATAGCAGCCTTAATGAATGAGGTTTGTTCCTGGCAAAACGTTCTACATCACTGTTACTTTTATGAGAGTTTTAACACTTATTCTGGTGGTAAACATTCTTTCAGCACAGGTTTGAGGCTTGTGACTCTGTCTCACCATTGTGTCTGCTACCATTGCTAAAAGAAGTCTCTCAGCAGCATGTCTTTGGAGAACCTTGGTTTTAAAAGACTAAGGAAAACTGACACAATACAATACATTGGGCCTTGTAGGATTGTCTCTGTGTTCAAATCTCTTTTTTTTATTTCCTTGCCAGAATGGAGCTACAAGCACACCACAGAATCCTTTCTTTTCTACTCCAGAGGTAATACCATTGTGCTTGTTCATTTTAGTCAGACTTCATTCCTGAGTCATGACAATAAGTACCTACAAGTGTAATATAGGCAGTATGCGAGAACTGCTTAAATTTTAATTGGCTCTGTCTTTCTGACTCTCAGAGCAGAGTTAGGGGACTCAGTGAGAGCTCAACCACCGTGAACCCTTTTTCCACTGAAGGCAAAGTAAGTTATGTTTTGCTGGTATCCTTTGTGAAAAGAGAAAACAAGGAAACTGAGGTATGGTCTAATAATGTTGTTTGTCTTGTAGGACTCCAGCATAGACTTTGTTGGTGAAGGAAAAAACATACTGCCAAATGTGAAGGATTTAATCTCAAGAAGTGAACAAAATAACGTCTGGCCTCATGATTCAGCATCTGCTGCAGAAGTGTTTGAGCCATTTAAGGAGGATTTTGTCCAAAATGATTGGGCAGTCTTCCCACCTCCTGATTCATACCATGAATCTAAAGACCTGCAAGTCACATACAACAATCATTCATCTGATATATTCCAAGCCACACCCCCTTCCTGGCTTTCAGACATTCCTCAGACTGGACCATCCAGTCAGAAAGAAAATATTTTACAACTCAATAAGGCCAAAGAGGAAGACACTGTTTTCCAGAGCATAGTGGCAAGCGAGAGTAAAGAAAATGCAGAGCCATCCAACGAAAGGGATTTCCTTTTGGAGTTTATACTGGCCAATCAAAAAAAAGACGATTACCAGCCTTCTCCTACCACAACATCCTCTCGACCAGACGTCTTTAGGGACACATCTGCTTTTTTACCTCCACCTGTCATCACTAAAGACTCATTCCAAAGCTCAGATGTTTTCTCAGGCACCCCTACATCTGTGTCAAGTGATATTTTTCAAACCCCTTTGTCCAGTGTAGAGAACAAAGCATTCCAAAGTACCTCATTATTTCAGACCCCAGCATTTGTACCTGCTGAAATTAAGGCGTTTGATCCATTTTCTGATGATTATGTTGTCAATGATGGCATTTTCAAGCCCCAAGAAAACCCACTGGACAAACTGTTTGCAACTGCTGTTGGCACTAATCATGACAGTGGTGGCACTCCTACAGAACTGAGAATTGAAACATTCCAAGACATATCTCCAGTTATATCACCAGTAAATGCCTCAACAGATGGTCAGCTGGTAAGAACATTGTGAATTTCTTCATTACCAGCGTGATTCTGTCCCATGGAACTAAACTAATGTTAACGCATCAAATTTACACAATTTTCAGCTTTCTCTCATTCCCCAAATGTAAGCATGTATTCATGTCAGAAACCACATAAGCATGATTGTAAAATTTAATAAATTTTATAACCACATAACATTTCTTGAGGCAAGTATGTGATAATTTAAGCACTTTGCACAATATTGTCCTAAATAGCTTTATGCTTTTATTATGTTAACTCCATTAGCCTTATAGCTGAAGCATGAGAAAGTACATTTGGACCAAGGGGGTACATTTTATAAATTAGTTTTTTGGTGAAACTATTGCTTTAAAGAATAGACAGTGGAATGTGATATGTCTTTATATTGCAGATGTTCAGAAGACGTCCTCCCAAACCAACTCCACGCAGGATTCCCAAGGATTCTAATCGGGTAAATATAAAACTGTTTTGGATGGCATCGTTTTTTTCAGTAAAATGTTTACTCAGTCGTCCTCTTTATCTCTCTTTTTTAGTCTGTGGACCAGCGTTCTTTATCCAAACCCGCTCCTCCCACATCAACACCTGCTCATTCCACAACCCCACGAACTCCTCTTAAACCTATTCAGACTCCTCCCACATACACTCCTGCTCTTCCAGCCAGCATTCAGGTGATCTGTATCCATCTCTGTCTGTCTGTCTGTCTATCTATCTAATCTTTTCTTGCAAATAAACTTGCAATTATTGTTTTTGACAGAACGACACACCAGATGGAGAGAAAAGTAATGATCAAGTTTACGAGAACGTCCTTCTTATCGGTCAGGTGTGTGTTTGTTGGTTTGTATGACTGTAAGACAAAGTCTCATTCTGGTTGAATTTGAATGTGTATATAAAAAGTCCATTTGCTGTATTGTAAAGAGGAATTTCACATATTTTAAAAAATTCTGCATAATTCACTTCATTCAGAGTGGTTCTTTTCAAAGTGTGCTGTTCTACAGAAATTAACTTACAAGATCACATTCTTTGTACAGTGGTGGTAAAAGAAACCAGGGCTCACAATGTCTACACAATGCAAATATAGCCATTTTATTCCTTTTCCAATAACACCAGTGAACCTACAAATGTAGTTAAATGTGAGGTTTTATGTGTAACATTGATGATTAATATATAAATAGATCCATGAATAGATGGAAAAAAACATTGTGGGACAAAACCTTGCCTCAGGCATCAGTATTTGTTACCATTTTGTGTACCAGCTTTCTGTAAGATAGCTTTTAGAGGCATTAAGTATTTAGCACATATGATTCCTGTCACTAGCGTGAAAACTTCTGACTAGCTAACTATCTTTAGAAAAGTTTGTGTAGTGTAGTGTGTAACACTGCTGTCCTACATGCAACTGGACTGGGGTTGTATTTCCCATCTAGACAAGTAGACCACATGACACCTCTAAGAGTCCCTTGGCAAAACATTGTATTTATCTGTATCTGTGATGTGATTGGAGTATCTGCCAAATACATGCATGTAAATGCAGAACAGAGCATTTCAAATTAACCTCAGTGTCATTGTAAATAAATTTATGATGTGAGTAATGTAATTGTACAGAAAAAAAGGTAGAATTTTGCTTGCGTGTGTGCGTGTGTGTATTTTATAGGAGAAATGTGTAGAAGACTGGCCAGAAGACAGCCCTCAACTTGCACCTGACTGGAAGCCGGTATGTAACTGATTATACACAGAGTAACCATTTTCCTTCTTAACATGAGCATCAAACCATATGGCTGCAACTTAAAGGAATGGTTGAATGAAAAATCTGATTTACACAATTTTCTGCCAACACCAGTTGTAGTCGATCAGCTAAGACATCGTAAATACAGAGTAATCTGATGCGAGATCAGCCCTCAACAGCCCTGGAGTTTTTTTTTTTAGCTTACAGTAAGACATTTTCTGTTTTAAACCACATCTGCAGCGAAACAGAAAACATAACAGTTCAGTTTGTCAATTCATTGAGTAATATCCACTAGTGGTCAGACTTGTTTAAGCCAACAGAAAGGTCAAACATTGAAATGGCCATCACAACATAGATGGGCAGAAGAGCCGCTCTGAGGTTCTGGTCCTGTGAGCTATAAACTGCAAGACATTGTTACAATTAGTATATTTTTTGTGATCACCAAACCTAGAGAATTAAATATGTTACGTGATCTGATCATTTTCAGTTGGTATCAGTTAATGAATACCATGTTCAAGCGGTACAGGATGTGGTGGTAGAATGGTTCTCCTGAAACATGTTTGGCCCCGAAACGACATCATGTTTAGCATAGTTTGAGTGCTAAGCATTGTTGCTGTCCTTGTGCATTCTTCAGTGGAATAATACGCCATGTTACACGTGGTATGGCTCAAGCTGATATCAGAAACATGAGTGATTTCATTTTACTACACTGGCCTTTGTATTTGGGATATCTAAATCTAGCAGCATACCACAGATATGAGTTGAAACTTCATACTTGCAGTATGAATGAACTGCAGAAAAACCTGCCTTGTGCACCTTCTTTCCATGCAGTAAAGAATTCAGGTTGTTTAGAGGGCAAAAGGGTTTCTACCCAGTAACACTCACAAGTTTATATAATTAAATGACCATTGGGTGTATATTCTATGACCCTAATTATTGGGTTCGGGTACTAACAATTGGGTTTCAGCTACAACTATTGCTAGCATGTATAAAATCAAGCACATAGCCAGGCAATCTCAATTTTCTCCAAACATTAACAGTAACGTGGGTTGCACTGTGGAGCTTGATGACTTTAAACGTTAAACATGATGCTGTCAGAGGATGCCAACTTACCCAGAAAAGTAGTTAATGAATTCCTGTGCTCAGTGAGAGCCCCGTAAAGACATGGTTTGATAAGATTGGGGTAGAGGAACTCCAGCAACCTGCATGTAGTTGCCCTCAACCCAGCTGAACACCTTTGGGATGAAATGGAATATTGACTGTAGGCCAGGCTTTCTCGTCCAACATCAGTGCCTGACATCATAAATGCTCTTTATACTGATTGGCCACAGATTCCCACAGATACACTAAATCTCATGGTAAGCCATTCCAGAAGAGTGGAGGTTTTAATAGCCGCAAAGGGAGAGCAGAGGGCAGCTCCATATTAGTACTCTTGGTTTTGCAACGGGTTGTCCAACAAGCTCATATACATGTTCAGGTGACCCCATTCGTTTGGCCATATAGTATATGTTTTGATTCTTTGCACAATAAAACAATACTTTGTTTTTGTTTGTTTTTTAAATTGTGCAATTTTTTTCCATCAGGCTGGAAAATTAAGACTGAGGAGGGATTCCTTGAGGGTGAGCCACTGATACATTGATATTCACACGTTTATTTTGCTCTGTTTAAAACCATTTGATTTGATTTTCGTTCATGTTCTCCTTAGATCGGTGCAGAATCTGTGGGATCCCCATCTTCAGAGAGTCTTGGGAAGAAACATAGCAAAGCGGTGCGTTTCCACTATATTACAATATCTCATTTTAACTTTAAAATGTCTTGGTTGCTGCTTTAGTTTTCATTGCTATTTCGTCTCTCTCTCTCTCTCTTTTTTTTGTAATTTTTTTTAAATTTTTTTAGAAAGTGAGCAAAAAGTTGAGGTCTTCATTCCTGTCTAGAAGAGGGTCAAAGGTAAACACATCAGTTCCATTTCCAGGTGTTTAGTTCACTTTGACTGATTTTCATTTTTAATTAAATAGCCGCATGAAACAGACGCATGTTGTTGGATTTCAGGATAAATTTGGAGATGACCTGAAGGTTGCACAGACAGCAACACTTGGACGAGAGACAAGGGTATATACACAGATTAAAGTTTGTTTCATTTTTATTTATTTTTTATCTATCGTTTTTATTCACCATGTCTTGAATGTCTTGAATGAACAATGTCTTGACACATTGTCAGCAGTTTCCCACCTATCATCAGTCATATTTCAATTTTCTTTGTTTTGTTGGCTAGGAAAGTAACTCTGATAGCATGAATGTTGGCTATGGAGGTACATTGCCTTGGGGGACAAAGGTGATTGAATTTTTTATTATTACTATTATTATTATTATTATTATTATAAAGACATCTACCTCTTGTTATTCCCCTTCATTTCTAAAAATGAATTTATGCTTGTAGTTTCAGGATGTTCCTTCCGATGAGGTTTTTTCATCTGATCAAGATGAACACAGTGCAACATCGGCCAACAGATCAGTGAAGGTTTGACTCATTCACCATTTAATGCATTTATTGTTTCATACACATTTGACTTTGCATGAATTTATGCCGTTTTTTTATTGTCAACAGAAGAAGAAAACAAAATTAGTTGTTCCTCAGTTACGCTACAGAACATCCAAGGTAATTTTGTAAAGTTGTATGTTATTTGTTTTGTGATTATCAGAACTATAAACCTACAAATGTTTTACTTTTTACGGTTTAGACACTAGCCTTAGTGTCATTATGTTTCTTATTTAACCAGAAGTTGCCTAATGATGTTACTGAAAATGGATCAGGCCATTCCACGTTTCTGCATGCATCCAAGGTTTGTACCATGATCCGTGTGCAGTTAAGAGTGAATCAGGAAGGTAGGAATGTGTTACATGAGGGGTACAACTGATCACGTTTGCCACTTTTGTCTACTTTGTTGGATGAGTAATCAACTGCATTTGAGTTTAGGGGAAAATTGTGTAAATTAGATTTTTGTCTGCACTGTCCCTCAAGTGTACCAAGGTTCTAAATGGATATGTACCATATTAGTTCTGCCTACATTTTCACCCAGTTCTCTTTCTATATTACGTGACTCAATATGTTACATATATGGTGATCAAATTCTGAAAAAATAGGTTTCATGTCCTATAGGAAGATCTGCTGGAAGAAGTGTCTGAACTGCGAAGTGAGGTAAAGATGGGCAGTGTTGAGGAAATGGAGCCAGAAATGAAAGACTACAGACCGGTATTGATTTGACTGCTTGCCTATATGCCTGTTGTATTTAGGTTTTGTTAGTTCTGGAGTTACTTTGTACCATTTATTGCAATTAAAATGTAAGATTTGTCTTTGACAGAAAGAACCACTGAAAGTCAAACCCATTGTGCCTCCCCGCCCATCAAAGGTAGGTTAAATTGTAAAGTAAATTTGTAGTGGAAACATTTCTTTCACTTTGCTCGTTGCGGATACTAAGCAATGTGTGTAAAGTTTTTTCCAGGTTTAGTCTGCACAGTTTATTTATCACTGTAGAGCTGAGGGCTCAGAAGATGTATTCTTCTTTTTTGTAGGAAATATTTGAAAATGATCCAAAGGCAACGAATGGCTTCGCATTTGTAGAGGAATCAAAGGTATTTTTCATGGACTTGCTATATTGGATTCTTGCATATATTTCTGTCTTAGGTGTTTGAAATTGATATCCACATGTAATCTTCTGGTACATATAAAGTGAGCTACTATATAACATGTATAATAGTGTTTACTTTTGTGTACTGTACATTTTCTTTGTATTTTATACTACGGTACATTTTGACGGCACAGTCTGGTTGGTAACAGAGTGTTTTTACACAATAACGGTATAGTTCTGTTTAGTAATGATTCGGGATCAGTTGCTTAGTAATGACTTGCTTTGCAGATAATGTGCAGGAGGATAGAAATTAAATATGTTTTATCAGAATTATAAAGCTGCAGCTTCTTTGCTCAACTTCTGAAGTGTATCAAATTTCGATACTGTCATTGCATCTAAGTGAGCTTTTTGGTCAGCAGCCGTGAGGGTGGTAAACTAATTGTAGTTAGTCAGAAATGACCAGAATACAATTCAGCAAAAAGGCAGATTGTGAAATGTTTTACAGGCTGTTTAGAATAAAATGATATTCTGCCTAATCAAGCATGTGTTGACAAAGCTGAGTTGAACCTGATATTATTATTCATAGCCGTATCTAAAACACTACTGTTTTACCAACATGAATTGCCAATATTAAACCCCAGAATTCTGGCCTTTTTTGCTTACTCTTATTCTTTGTTTTGAATAATTGTTATATAAAAGCAGTAAAACTCACAAGGTTGTGTGTATCGCGAGTAATATATAGGGTGGTAGTAGCCTAGTGGGTAAAACACTTGACTGTGAACCCGATGACCACAAAGTTGCAGGTTCAAACTCCCCCACTTTCCACCATTTTGTCCTTGAGCAAGACACTTAACCCTCAGTTGCTCCAGGTGGACTGTCCCTGAAACTAATGATTGTAAGTCGCTCTGGATAAGAGTGTCTGCCAAATGCCGTAAAGGTAATATCACCAAATCACAGCTGTGCTATCATTTGTGATACTGCACTCCCTCTAATATGTTGAAATGGTGGAGAACAAAAAAAATAGCTTTTTTTCTTTAGACAGATGCATTTGTAAAAACTGATCCTGACTTACTGGTACTTAACTGTCATAACGTAATGGATAATTGTGCCATTCATCTGTTAAAATATTCACATTTTCCATAAATTGTCATAAAATGCATTTTGTCCTGCAATCTGTTTTCTTCAGGGTTCCACTCCAAATGTGGAAGAGGGTGCGACTGGGTACACCCCTTCATGGGAGACAAAGGTTTTATGTGTTTTTATCTAAGCACTTAGGCTCATGGTTGGTCATAAAATTCTGAATTAAATGTGAATGCATATATAGGGTAAAGGTGTTACTTTAATTGAGGTTTTTTTTTTTTTTTTTTTTTTGGTTACCAGGATGAGCTGTTGTCTCTAAGCGGTGTTGACCAGTTTACATCTACAGATGACCGTGACAGAAGATTAGAAATGCAGGATTGTCGACCTGTGAGTCTTTCATGACATTACTTTGTCAGTATATTGTATGTGTTGGAATCAACTGTGATTTAGAAAGTGATTTTTTTTTTTTTTTTTTTACTGTGATTTATTTATTTTTTGCTTGTTTTTACAGAAGAGACCTGTCAAATTCAAACTTCCTCGTTTGCCTCGGAAAGGATCAAAAGTAAAACTTTGTATAGCTCATTCTCTTTTACTGATAAGAGGAAAGTTGTTGTATTTCATATTTCATATTTTCATTTGCCTTTAGAGCTCAGTAGATGAAGTTCCACAGAAAGGTGCAGATCTGTTTAAAGCCAGTGACATAAACAGCTTCGAACTAAACGGACATGAGGACTATAGTGAGGTATTTTAACTTGATTAATCGTTTTCTCATTTGATAAGATGTCCAGGTTTTTATGTGTTTACAAACGTAACTTCTTCTCTTATATTCCATTCCCCGTAGATAAAGAAGCCACCTATTCTAAGGGTTCCACCACTGTCTCGTAGAGATTCAGAGGTTGGATTCTACTATGTTTAATCAAAATTGAATATTTTTATATTTTTTGTTCCTACATTTATAGAAGTTGTACTGAAAATCAAACCTGCAGATCTGGAATGCAGTTCTCTCGATCATATTTGTGATATTTAGGGCCTGCAGGCTTCAGAAACCCCAGACAAAGGAGCAGATCTGTTTAAAGCAGGGGATTATGAGGATGCTGAGAGTTGGACGGAGGAGTACAGTCCGGTATTTCTCTACCTCCATTTGCATTCCCAGTCTTAATCAGTCCTTACATAAGGGTGGGCAGTATGGAAAATGCTTGACAGCACTTTGACAATGCATTTACCATTCTAATGTTTGCACACACATACAAATACACAAAATGCAACTGTTTACGTGCAGTTTTTAAGAATGCTGTCAAAATTAAGGACAAAGATTTAATTCAGTGTTACTCACACTGCACTAAATCTAATTTGGACTAATTAGGCCCTGTTTTCAAATAAATGTGTAATTGGTCACCATTCTGTCGTATGTACTGATAATATCTCTGATATGCTCAGAAAAGCATACTGTAATGTAATTTATCACGAAAAGGATAGAATATTGTCACATTGCCCACTCTTATGATAACATATTGCCCACACCTACCTATGACTTTTTATCTCTCATTCAAATAACAAAGTCTTCTGCCCATTGTCTTTAGGATGCAAAACCACATAAAGACAAAAGCACACATACTCCGAGCACAGAGGCACAGGTAATTTTGTTTGCATAGGTGTAAATATACATATCTGCCAGTATTTGGCAGCTTATTTCCTCACTTCTCACACTGTGATACTGTTTTTACTTTTGACCCTTAAGGCTAAAGACCAAGCATTCTTTTCTGAGGACCTTGATCCACCAGGTGCTACCTCCAGTGACTTCTACCTTTCAGAAGCAGCTAAGGTATCCATACACAGCTTTTATTTAAATAAGCAAGTCAGTCACCCACAATGGTATTCTCAATTAGTCATTGGTGGTGATAAGAAATGTGGTATGTTATTCACAGACACTCATACAGCCCATTTAGCCAGTATTTCAAGATTAGAGAAACTGTTGTTTTTACCTTTGCTTTTGTTTGTCTGGAGAACCTGCAAGGTTACTTGCAAAGCCATGTGAGTCACCCAAGAGCCAAATCCCTTATGGCCCAGTAACATGCGCCTAAACTGGTTCCGCATGTTTAAAGCTGATCTGGGTTTCACTGTGTGAGGAAAGTAGATCACCTTTCAAGTGATAAATATTTGTGTTCAGAGTGATCTGACAATGACCTGACAGTGTAATTTGTTAACTTCAGTACTATTCGTTGTATTAGCTACACGTTATTAGCAGAGTTATTAACTGAGTATCTCTGTGATTTTAGTCCTCTCCAGACTGATCATGTGGGCAGTTTCTACACAGAGCACATTCTAGCATGTAAAGCACTATCGTAGTTTAAAGACCTTTCCTCTAAGTGCATTCAGCTTTCTGTTGGTATAGTTTGCCTGGCATATTAGCAAGATAATCAAAATGGTTATGAGCGAAAATCCATGTCAAATTGCATAGCACACAGAAATATGCCCTAACCCAGATCACTTTCTTCCTGTATTTACTTTCTTGCTACCACACTAGATGCATCTGAACAAAAAATGGAGTGAATTTTCTTCCATGGTTTTCTTGACGTGAACCAAAATGCTTGACTTTTTCTGTGTGGGGGGAAAAAAAAATAAGGGGAAAACACTCCCAAGTTTACAAACTCAAGTGTTTCAGACCAAAGCAAACACACTGTAGATGTGAGAATACCTTAAGATTATGGGAGATTTTACCTACTATAAAATTAACTGTCGTAATTTCACTAAGACATTCACCTTGTTGGCGAAAATTGTCATATATTTTTCAACATTTATGAGAAGTATTAGTCTTCCTCAGTTGTATGACAACAAGCATTAAAATCTGTAACAAGACAGACACAAACAGCCCCCTATATTTTGATTGTATTGACTTCATAGCTCACTTAATGACAATGCTAATAGATTTCTGAGGTTATGGATCATTCTAGTTGCTGTCATGCCCAGATTAGGATCTCCAGGTCTAAGATCATTTTCTCTGACAAAAAACTGCATTTTCTATCAACCATAACTTTTTTCCCAAATGACACTGTATCCTCTGAGTGGTACTACATACATATTAAAAACAAATTAACACTACTGCACAATGAAATGACGACAAATGAAAGTATCAACACCAGCAACTTAAACTGCAGCTACTGCTTCCAAAGCAGCTTAACTTCTACATTTAATAAAGCCTGCTGGTTTGCCTGGGGCATTTTGATGAGATTGTCACTCTTATGATGTAATTTCAATGCACAGCATTGTTAGCTTGCATGTGGCAATATTTGTAGTTTGGCTCCCTAACGACCTCAAAGTTCAGAGGATCCGGTGACAGTTGGAGGAAACATTTCCATGCATGCAATAGTGACTATTTTCAGTGAGAAATCTGCTTTGACTCATGAGTCCCTTTAATGGGTATGGCAGATATTCTGACTCCGGAATGACAACACGACCCGAGCGGTCTGTGATGCATTGCTTTCACTAAATAAATTTAGCTAGGTAAAGATAAGATAAGAGCAGAATGCAGAAAAAATTTTGTGAGCTGATGAAGCATGTAGACAAGCCTTTTTGTATCACTGCTTTGACTCTAAGTCCCTTAAATGGGTATGGCAGACATTCACACTCCAGAATGAAAACACGAGCTTAGAGGTCTATGATGCATTGCTTTCGCTAAATAAATTTAGCTATTTTAAAATGGATTAGGTAAGAGCAGTAGTGCAAAAAAGGTTTTCAACTTGTGAGCAGATGAAGCACCATGTCCAAATTTAGGTTAAAATTACTTGCTTTACACCTTGTCGCCAAATCAGAAATGTTCCACGTATAATAGTGTGCTTGTCTATCTGCTTCATCAGCTAATTTTAACATAGATTTGAACATGGTGCAAAAGGTTACAATTTTTCTTTTTTTTCCCCTTTTCTCTCTCAGGCGGAGTGGATGTCCTCACAGATGGATGTGAGGCGAGCAAGAATGCCAGAAGAAGAAGCGAGACTGGAGGGTGTGGAGGAGGAAGAGGAAGAAGGGGTCAGTGCTATCTCTCAGTGAAACAAAAGTAGATTTTATTTAAGATAAAGAATGAAAGTTTAAAAACTTGCATACTGTGGTAGAAACACCTGCAAACTATTGTCTTTTCTATGATTTCCTTCTACCTTGCATGTCCACTATAATTATCTATCGAAATAAGGCTGACACAATTACTGCTACTACTACTACTACTTATACTAGATTAGTGATTAGTTTACAGTTTGAATGATGTTCAGGATATTCACGGGTCATTTTAAAGCAGTATTTAGTACGTTCTCCCACAAAGGGGACATTTTAGTACTTTACTGTGTGTCAACAAAAGAGTGAAACCCACATCAGCAGGATCTCATTGATGCTCATGTATAGAAATAAAATATGTATGAATGTGATTACTTGATTAATCATCAAAAATAATCACTAGATTACTTGATTTATTAATATAGCTGATGGTGATAGAACCTAGTACAAAAACAGTCCCATCTGTTGCTGCACAATATGACATTCCTGGTCCATCACTGGTTATTTTCTGACCACAGGACCGGTGTTTACTGTTTGTTACTGATATATCATTACTGGTATAGCATAACTTGGTGATGGTATGAGGGTATCAGGCAAGGCTATGTTTCTGGGTTTTTTAGACACGTTAGTGTGGCTACCAGATTGAGAATGGCTCACCATCCAAAAATGTTCAGTCAACAGTGGCTCTGTGGTTAGAAATGGACCACTGTTTGATGGCTAGAGAATGACTAAGAGTATCCACAAGGTGGAGCTACAGAGCAGGTGTTCCTGGTAGATAGGCCGAATAAGCTCTTCAAAGAAGCTTTTCTTTAACTACCTGATAAGTTCAAAATATCAAAATACTCGTTCAAAATAACTTGTCTCGGGGCGTAATAACTTAGACCTTATGCCATGTACTGGCACCCTGTGGGTAGACCTCTATTTATTCCTTTGTTTTACGGGTTAAATGTATGTCATCTCCTTACTGACTCAGTGTTTCTTTTAATGGGTGTTGAATTGCAGGATACTGACAGTCTGATGGAATGGTGGAACACTGTCGAATGTGAGAACTCAATGCAGTCTTATCTTTCTGTCATAAATACTTCAGCTCATACACTCATTACAGGAAATATAAACAACCCTTCTTGTTTTCTCCAGTGTGGGATGAACTACCATCAGATGAGGATATCAGCATGAAAGAGGATGAAACTAAGTAAGAGCTTCCCCTTAATAATTGCACTTTTGTGCATTTAATTAAACATTCTCTTATTTTGAGGAAACTATCACAGTGTAGGTCTTTACCCCTGAGATCGAGATATGAGAATACCCTCCCAGGAGTAGCATACATTTGCATGTTAGATTAATACTTTAATATTAAAACGGGAATAAACCAGCATATAAACTTATAAACTTTGGCTGAAACACATCAGCAACACAAATCGAACAAATGGAAGCTTGTTTTATACCAGACGCCACCCAGCACAGCCAGCAAAATAGGAAATGTTAAATTTAAAAATGCATATAAAGGTATAAATATATGTTTACATTTAGTAATGTCTACTGTAAATGTGTATGAACAAGTCTTTGTGCTTGGATGCCTGTATTAACACTACGTCTTTGAACGCAAATAAGCAAACATTATAATAGAGGGTATGATGAAACTGAATGCTGCAAAAAACATATCTAAAATGGGAAAGAGCTGTTGTGTGATTGACTGTACAAACAGATTAAAGATGAAATCAGAGCTATAATTGTACAGACTGCTGAAAGCTAAAGAAAAGAGGACCAAATGAATGGATCACTGCAGTACTCAGGGGGAAAAAAACTGCTTAAATTAAAGGCATTTGGACTCTAGAGTAATCCTTACAGCTTACTAAAGAACCAGTGGTTCATGGAAATTGACATGTGGCTAACATTTATATGTATGCTATCAGGCTTTGAGAGGGAAATACTCAAAGCAATGTCCATGAACCACTGGTTCTTTGGTAAGTAGTTTTACTCTCGGTTTCGCAGTTCCTCTTTCTAAAGGCGGCCATGTTTCAGGATGTTTTGCCACTCAGTTCAACTGATGGTTACTTGGGCTCTTTATGATGCCATATCCTGCCCATACTTTCTTAATAGCATGACAAGATAAGTGTCCTTGATTGTCGGTTGTGCTGCATGATGTTTGAGTAAATTAGAATTTATAGATTTTTTATGGTCTCATAAAATCATGCCAAACTATTTTATTTAGACTTTTATTTAACTGTTTTTTTTTTTTTTTTAATAGTTTACTGAATCTGCATATGACTGGACGGTTGCACCATCTAACATTTTTAGACGTCAGGAGGCAAACAGGCCTAAAAAGAAATGTATTTTGATGAAATTGAAAATGCACACAAAAGAAGTTTCTGTGGTGAAATGTGGCACGTCGTGTATTTATTAATTTATTTATCTTACTCTTAAGCTTGTTCCTTCTTTTATTCTCTCCTCTTGTGCTCTCTTTACCAGATCCTTCACTGAGATTGCAGGGAAGGTCCACCGTGGGCTTCGTGTGTTTTATAAAGTTTTCACTGAGCAGGCTGAAGTTCTCTACCAGCACGTACTGCTCCTCTACGCCATTGCCGATGACCTCAGCAACTTCCACCGGCGTGCCAAGATCGCTAACATCACAGGTGGCACTACGACAGCTGTAGGTGGGGTGGCAGCCATTGCCGGACTGGCCTTAGCACCGGTTACTTTCGGAGCTTCACTCATCGTATCAGTCGTTGGCCTCAGCGTAGCCACAGCAGGTGGAATCACGGCAGCTTCAGCAGCCATTTCTGACAATGTCCATGACATGAACGTAGGTTCCTTGTTTCATTTCTTAAGTTCCTTGTTAAAATAAGTCTTTAATGCAGACACATGAAACAGCTGTCTATGCTCTTTAATCTACGCTTTTGCTGTTAATAATGTGATTTCACAATTTTATCGCATGTATTCTGATATAACATGATCCACTTACTCCTGCCCGGCCCACCCTGTAATAAATGCACAAAAAATTGAAAAGGGGATACAAAAATGTTAAAATATAAAGATACAGTAATAAGTAAGAATACTAAGCCTGAAGATGGCGTATAGTCATCAGTAGACTTCTAAATTCAATTTTTTTATTTTTCTCCCCCCTAAACTTATTCTTGATTTATCAAATAAAGACAATGGAAACAAGTGGTGTAATACTCAAGGAAATTATCTTAATGTGAGTTATTGCCAAGACAAATTACTTATATGTGCAGTCCTACTGGGCCAGTAAAACGGATTCTGATTCTAAAATTTCTCATTTCATGAAAGGTCTTCATCTTTCACTGTTTGCCCATCTCTGACAGGACCGCAAGAAGATTGAGATCGTGGTGCAGGACTACGAGACTCGTTTGGTAGAACTGCAGCGCTGCCTGCGGTTTGTTTCTGAGGGAATCCGTCGACTGCGCTGCCATCCTCTGTTGCGGCGGAACAACTACTACGCCGGTGACTGGGAGGTGCGACGATCACTTCAGACCGTTAGCTTGGTTACCGATCCGGTGGGGCGTGCTGAGGAGACAGTGGACACTGCCATGGCAGCCTTGAGTAGCGTGTGTAAAGGCATGGATAAGTACTTCACCAAGGACTCAAGGGAGCTGAGGAAGGGGTGCAAGAAGGAAGTGACGATGCGAGTGCGAATGCTAGCCAAGCAGCTGCATGAGGGCTTAGTGGAGCTCAACTCCATTAGAGAACAGCTACTGGATGCAACTGGGCACGTTTAGGATTGTTGTGGCTGGATTGCTCTTCAGGTTCTAGACAGCATTCCAACATGTACAAAAACATGCATCATCTATTGATTCAGAGGGTCTGATTTTTGAATGTTACCATTCAAAGACATAATAGCATCTCATCCTCAAACGAGTGAGTCATTTGTGTCAGTGTCCGTAGTCCATAAGCGTGTGTGCGTGTGGATGTGTGTGTGGATGTGTGGATGTGTGTGTGGATGTGTGGATGTGTGTGTGTGTGAGAGAGAGAGAGAGAGAGAGAGAGAGAGACTGGTTTCCAGATTAAATAGGACACTAAATATTATGCTTCAATGGCAAAACCCTATTGGTAGTGCATTTTATCCCAAGTTTAATAATATATTCAGTGAAAAAACTTATCAGGACTTTAACCCCATACTCACCTCACTGTGTGCACTTGAGTTCAACGTGGCCGTAGGCCAAGGCATCATAGACACATGGTGTTTAAACTTCACCTTTGTTGTACCTGACACTTTCTCCTGATTTGAACACAGTCTGTGGTTAGACTTGTGGGTTTTTTTTCCCTTCAGTTTGTTGTTTTGTTCCCACTTTAAATGGTCACTTCCACAGTGGAAACTGTCTTGCACTGTAAAGTGCAATTCTGGGAGTTTAGCAATGCACTGTAGACTAATACAGCAGAACCAAAACCAGCAAAATCAGACCATACCATCAGAAACCCACAAAAAAGATTTTTGGCAGAAGTTAAAAATGAGTTAAGGAAGTGCAGTCAAAAATGCTACACCCTAGTACAAACATTAGCTGCCTTTGTGTGTTTTGAGCCTGGAAAATGAAGTGGTCGACAAGACCTTTTATAGAAGTACATATATAAGTGCAATACATTTGCCTAAAACGCTGTAAAACTAGACACCCTGATGTTTTATTCTAATGTTGTATTCAGATGATTTACTTTCTACTGAGTGCTGCTTGCCTTGTGTATTTTTTTAAAATGTTGTTACATCAGTGGTTCCCAGCAACCAGTCCTTTAGTGGAGATCTAATCCTAATCCCCTGCTGTATCTCAGTAAATGGAAAGACACAGAAGTTATTCATAGTATTTAACTGTATTTGGCTGAGTATTGTTCGAGGTTGGCTAAATCAGGTCTGTAAGACCAGGATCATTTACTGCCTTTATCTTGGTTTTTATGTAAATGTTTTCATTTATACAAAAATGTCTGTTCGTTCTGTTTGTTTGTAACCTATATGGCTGGCAAAGCCGTGTTTAAATGTTTTATTTCCATTAAAATTTAAATCTATTTTACTGTATATGGACATTTTGCTTCTTTAGGTCACAAAATACACTAAATGGCCAAAATAATTGGGGTGCCTGAAAATTACACCAACAGGGACTTTAATGGCAATGCTTTCAAATACATAGACTTTAATATGGAGTTGGTTTTGGTATGCTGAAGCATTAAGATTGCTCTTCATTGGAAGTGATTCAATAATTAAGAGGTGTCCCAATACTTTTGTCCGTTTAGTGTACCCGCTCACGTGAACACTTGACGAAACTACGCCCACTTATTGACTGTCTAAACGGAGTGGTCACGTGATGTCAACACCCAGAACTTTTCCTCCCCCCAACATGTCGAAGAGAAAAGGAGAAGAGTGAACCACTCCTAGTGAGTCTCTGCCCCACTACAGGGTAGGTCACCTTTTTCCTCGTAATTTTATACTCGCTGTAAAAATAAAATGTCCTCAGTTTTTGACTTCGAGAAGGATTTGTTTGTTTCTGAGTCTCAACCGCTGCTTTCTGTGAAGGAACTTCAGAAAGGTCACAGTTACGGAAATCAGCTGCAGTGATACACACTATGTGGACAAAAGTATTGGGACACACCTCTTAATTATTGAATTCAGGTGACCTTTTACTTCCAGTAAAGGACAATCTTAATGCTTCAGCATACCAAGACATTTTGGACAACGCCATGCTTCCAACTTTGTGGACACAGTTTG
>JBBPCZ010137832.1:0-13658 GCA_037974445.1 Brycinus macrolepidotus | reverse complement strand
TTTTCCCAAGTATTGCCCTTTGGGACCCACCCGCTAAGTCCTCCCCCCCCCCCCCCCCTTAGTTAAGTAAAGTGCCAACACATCTTTTTGAAATGCCGTTAATACAATGCCATTGGACGGCTCAATGCACTTGGAGAACACTAACTGCCAATTTTGTTATATGTAACTGACAAACACTTGGGTTGGCTGTGACTGGTTGTGCCACACTAGAGCTCCAGAATTTGTTTTTATTGTAAACTCTGATTATGTTATTAATAAATTAAGTTAATAAATATGTATTTTTGAAAAGATTCAGTGAGCATATGTTGCATGTACTTGTGATTGCTGCAGTGTTCATGCTAAAAATGCTGAACACTGTCTTAAACGATGAGCGTGAAACGATACATTCATCGAATAGAACCATGTTTCATTACAGGTAACTCCTTCCACACAAATGTATGCAATTTATCTTCAACTGCGTGCTTAGTCACACCTTCCTATTCACATTTACAAAGGCTTACCACAGAAAAGACTTAATATCGCCCCCTTAGAAACATACATCAACTCCCTCTCGTTAAGAAATCATTTGTAACTCCATTAACTCTACTCAACTCAGTAAGAATGCATTTAGTTTTAATGTTCTTTCCATCAGAATGGGTTTTAGAAAATGCCTAAGCGAAGTCATTACGCCTTATGCTATCATTTTAGAAAGGGAAATCAAACAGAGTTGAACATTTAACCAAGCTGCTTTCCAGGAGCATGAAAAATATGATATTCACGTCCATCATTCTTCTGTGTTCTTAGGCGAGATATTCCTTTACACATCTCATTTTTGTGTGTGTATGTATGTGTGTGTTTCATATTTAGCATCTTTCAGTGCTCTGCCTGGTCCATTGCACTGAAGTACGCAAGTGCTCCACGAGGACTGACAGCTCCTCCAGCACCGGCACCACGGAGACCGACAGCTGGGGAGAACAGGTCTGTAATAGCACCCTGAGGGCCTGAGCTAAAATAGCAGATTGAAACCACCCAAACAGCCCCCCCTTTAGTCTGAGAGACTAAAAAGTTGAATACATGGCTACATATGCTCTCCCCAACTACAAGAAAAAATAGTTTTCCATCATGAAAAATAATATTTCCTCTCACTATTTTCACAGCCATTTGCCCAGAGTATACGCATTATCGATGGCCATGTAGGACAGATGCCTTTTACAGCAGTGTATAGCAGTAATGGCACCGTGTTAATGAGGCCTGTTTTACAAGCCATTACCCGAGTGAATAAAAGCAAGCTCTTACCCGAATGTTGTCGAAAGACGCCTTGTTGGTGACGTCATAAAGGAGCAGCAGAGCTGGAAAGAGAGGAAAACAAGAAAGAGAGACATTGACAAAGAGAAAAGAAACAAGAAGATGGAGTTAGCTGGTTAACCAGAGACCCCAGGAAAAGCCTAATGATTATTTAAAATATTCACTTATTATATAGCCAATTTGCATCAAAGTTTCAAATTGGCCTTTGGTTCACATCATTTTGAACTTCTGCAGTTTCCTATACAACCATCGTCTTTTATTTCTTTTCAAAGCTGGGTTTTCATAATGCTGGGTAATTGCATTGCTCGCTCATTGTCAGTCAGGCTGACAAATCGACTGCCTGGCCTAATTCACTGGAACACAAGCAAGGTTCTTTATCAGAACCTGGCAGTGAGAAACTCGAGTGCTAAGCTAATGAATTTTGGGTACAGCCAACAGAGCAGTGGAGTACTGGTTCTCCTGGACTTGTATGGAATGGGAAATGTTAAGTAGCTCCATGGAACAGCTTGAGTAATACAAATCTTTGGGCTGGCCCGAATGTGTATACTTGAGTATTCAGTCGGGGGGCGCACAGTGATACAGTGGTTAGTGCTGTTATTCTAAAATTATGAGAGTTCCTAACAATTTACAGAGGTAGAGGCTTAATTATCACCATTTAAAAAACATTTTAGAATAAAATCAAGAGAAAATGGCAATGACTCAGGCTATAAAAACGTCACTCTTTGTATCCACATGATGTAGAAGAAAATGTGATTCATCAAATCAGGCCACCTTCTTCAGCTGCACCATGGTCCGGTTCTGAAGCTCATGTGCCTCATGTAGGCACTTTGGTAGTGGACAGGGGTCAGCATGGGCACTCTGACTGGCCTGGAGTTCCACACAAAGCAAACTGTGATGAACTATTTTGACACCGTTCTATCACAAGATCTGCCTTTTTGGAGATGCTGTGACCCAATCGTCTAGCCATCACAATATGGTCCTTTTCAAGGTCACTCAGGTACTTAAGCTTGCCCATTTTTCCTGCTTCCCCACATCAACGTGAAGAATCGACTATACACTCACTGCCTAATATCCTACTGCTTGACAGGTGCCAGTGGAAGTAGAAAATCAGTGTTATTCACTTCAACTGTCAGTGGTTTTGTTAATGTTGATTCTAGATTCTAGACATCAACACAAGCTGATAAAGTATACATTACCAGACCACAAGGCATCTATTGGAGTAACATGGGATGTCTTCACATACGTAAATAATTTAAAGCACAAAGGTGCTTGGGTTAGCAGCATTCTGACATTTTCTGTGTCTTCTAGTGCAGTTTCAACCAGTTCTTAAGGGGAGACGGCAGAAAGGTAACTGAACCTGCTCATAGGTGGATTCTCAACACTCTTACATGTTCATTTTAGCACTCGAGTGTGTATATGTGAGTAGGTATGATTTGCTGCATGCTAGGTGGGTAGGCTTGTTTGTGATAGTACGTAAGTGTGAATGAATGTGTTTATATTCTGCATATATCTTGTTCTCCAAAGTCTCCAACATGAATGGTAATTTTCTCAGGAACAGAGTGAACTCTCAAGTGCTTACAACTCAGTTGAGCTGAAAATACATGCACCAGGGAGCCTGTTCTAAATAGCTTTCTAGCAATCTACATCAGAAACATGAGGCCTGGACTTTTGTTGAAAATATAGCTTTAGTATTACCCAAGTATTCAGAGCACTGTCAGAGCCTCCACCCAGCAGCAACTGGAGCGAGAGAGCAGAGAGAAAAGCTGACATGACAGATAAGATCTGATACGGTTAAGAAGATATGGTGGTAAACTCCAGAAGAAGCATGTCAGGTTCCAGACAGAGACAAGTTCAGACTCTTTCCATCAAAAACAGAACTACTTGGAGATGAAAGAGAGCGTTGCCTTCTTTTTTAAGGGAAATTTCTGATCTACACTGCATACTCTACTCATCTGAAGGGCCCCATCTACTGTTCAGGGTTATTTTCTCACAATCATCTAAATTCAGAGATCATTTTAACTATTAGTGTTCACAACAGTAGCAAACTTTGACTATGACATAAAACAAAGAAGACCTTTACAATGATGCTGCCTCCTATGTAACTGCTTTGCACATGACAATTTTTTAGCCATTCTAGATTAAGCATGGACACCTGAAGCTTGTAACAGACATACTAACATTTGCATGTTGCACCTCTAAAAAACTCCTTCAGTAAAGAGTCCATAGAGCTGCCGCTTTTTACCATCTGACAGAAACCCACCAGTTATGCTGTGGCAGGTATTGACAGTCAGTGACGTATCAGAACTTCCAAAAGGCCTACAGAGACAAGTTTCGGCTCAAAATTGGTCCCATGCATTGGAAAGCAAAGGTTGATTCCTCTTTAACTTTCTAATGATGTTATTGGTTAACCAAAAGGAGAGTTCGCTTAGCTATACCTACCAAGAAAAATTATAATTGTATAATTCTCAGCTGGATGTTTCCAGAATTTAATCCTATGGTTTCCAACAAAAACTTAATGAAAAATGTAGCACTGCAGTACAAACATAGTTCTAGAGAATAATAATTGACTACAAATGACATACACTTTAGTTTTGCCTATGCTGCCATCTTGCTAATTGGTGTTCTGCTCTACCCACTGGAGTTCTTCTCTTTTGAAACAATAATTAGACCTCAATTTATTATTATTTTATGGCATCACAGCACAGACTCTGCAAGACTATCCCAATACCCAATGCTCTGCTCACTAAGTAACAACAACCTCACATCATCTGCATTCATCATAGCCTGTCTGATGATTCTAGAGTTATGGAGCAAATGATACCACCAACTCTGATGAAGCTTTTCTGTTATTGCTGTGAGGGAGAGAGGCATTGTTTGGTTGCGTGATGAAGAGAGACTAAGCTTAGAGGTAAAGGGAACAAAATCCTATCACAAGATAAGATAAGACCCTTTATTAGTCCCACAAGTGGGAAATTTGCATTGTTACGGCAGCAAGTGGACAGAACAAGAGAAGAAAGTAAGAGCAGCATAACCAATAGATTAAAAGCTATACAAAAGTATAATATAAAAAGTACACTATACATAAAAAAATATAGATGTTGTGTGTATATGAACAAATACATATATAAACCTATACATGTATGTATGTACACATTGGATATATGCATGTATATATAAACATAGGGGATACAGTCATGTGAAAAAATTAGGACACCCCATTAAATAGTCAGTTCTTTGTTAAGAAATGTTCACATATCGATGTCTAATCTTGTTTTTATTTATCTCTGGAAAAGAAAGTGATTTAATTGCAGGTAAACAACAAAAGTTAACCTTGTGTTACTTATTAAACGAAAGATAACAAAAATGCGTATTCGAACTGAGGAAAAAGTTAGGACACCCTACCCCCTAATAGCTAGTGTTACCCAGTTTGGCTGAAATAACTGAAGACGACGCGTCTTCTAGCCATCTACCAGTCTCTGACATCGGTCTGAGGAACATTTGCCCCACTCCTCAATGCAGAATTCTTTCAGCTGTGAGATGTTTGAGGGGTTTCTTGCATGTACAGCCCATTTCAAGTCATCCCACAGCATCTCAATGGAATTAAGATCTGGGTTTTGATTCAGCCATTCCAGGACTCTCCATTTCTTAGTTTTCAGCCAGTCCTTGGTGGATTTACTGGTATGTTTTGGGTCATTGTCACGTTTCAGGGTCCAGTTCCGCTTCAGCTTTAATTTTCTTACAGATGGTCTCACATGTTTCTCAAGCACCCTCTGATTCACAGTAGAATTCATGGTGGATTCTATGATGGTGATCTGGCCAGGTCCTGCTGCAGCACAGCATCCCCAAACCATAACACTTCCACCACCATGCTTCACAGTTGGTATGAGGTTCTTTTCCTGGAATGCTGTATTTGGTTTACACCAAACATGTCCTCTGTTCGGGTGTCTAAATAATTCAGTTTCAGACTGATCAGTCCAAAGAACATTATTCCAGAAGTCCTGGTCTTTGTCTACATTCTCCCTGGCAAACTTCAGTCTGGCCTTCATGTTTCTTATAGAGAGCAAACGTTTCCTCCTTGTACATCTCTCATGCAAGTTAAACTTGTGCAGACTCTTTCTGATTGTAGAGGCATGCACTTTCACATCAACAGTAGCAAGAGCCTGTAGGTCCAGTGATGACATTTTACGTTTTTTGGAGAATTCTTTTAACATCTCGCTCTCGGAGTGAACTTGCTTGGACAGCCAGACCTGGGCATGTCGGCAGTTGCTTTGAAAGTCCTCCACGTGTAGACTTTTTTCCAGACAGTGGAACGGCTGATTTCAAATTCTTTTGAGATCTTTTTAAATCCCTTACCAGACTCAAAAGCTGCTACAATCTTCTTTCTGAAGGCTTCAGACAGCTCTTTCGATCTCACCATGGTGTTCACTCTCACTTCAACAGTCAGAAGAACACCAAACTAAATGTCTGAGGTTTAAATAGGGCAAACCTCCTTCAAAATGCACCTGACGTGATACACCTGTGTGGGATTTGAACCATTTTAAGTGGGAGTAAATGTGGGGGTGTCTCGATTTCTTCCTCATCAGAAATTGCATTTTTGTAGAATTACATTTTACAGAAGATTTTGAAAAGTCTCTTCTTCAGTTTTAATTGTTTAGTTATATTACTTGAATCTCCCAGTATTGTAACAACTGAGATTAAATATCCATATGTCCAAGAATGTTACAAACACACAGAGTTTCATAGGGTGTCCCATTTTTTTCACATGACTGTATATGTATGTATGAACACTGTGAATATATATACACGTACACATTGGAGTGTCCTCTGTGCTCTGTAGCAGCAGACATTGACAGAAACAGTAATAATGTACCAGAAGATTTGCATATTGAACATAGTAATATTTTACCTGAAAAAATGCACGTTGCATCAGAAATAATGCACACAAGAGAAACTATTTTACTTATCAGTCCTTGGTGTTTGGATGTGTGTGTTTGTGTTTGAATGGTCAACTGTGAGGTGTTGGTTGTAGAGTCTGACAGCAGCTGGAAGGCAATGCCAGGCAAACTGAAGTGGGTCCAGTGATGAGCTCACCAGGGGCCAAAGCTGAGCAAGGACCAACTGCTCAAGGGTCTTCATCAGGTGTGATGTCAAAGCCATCAGCCTGTAGCTGTTGAGATCCTTGGGATGTGGGGTCTTTCTCACTGATTTCACAATGTCTCTGTCTTAACATGCATTGCCACAATCTTTCTTTCCAGAGACGACTTTGGTGGGTCTGATTGGAAAGTAAGAGGCCTGTCTATTTCCAAGTAAGTTTTCAGCTATTCAGGGACCAAGGGCTTTATCTCCTTGTAGTTCACAGAATATCAGTGTTCTTCCTGTTTTCACATAGTTATTCTAGCTTTGCATCACTGCTAACTTTCTTTCATGTTGTGAACTCTACGGGAGATGAGAAACACTCCTTGTACTCTTTGGACACGTGAGAGCAGACAGCTCAGACATCATTCTTTTCTTCACTGCAAGCCCTAGATCCATATAAAGGGACCTCCTGTCTGTAAGACTGTACTGATTAGGATATGAACTACAATACTAAAAGTCCACTATTACAGAATGCTGTAGAAACAAAGCAGTTTAATCCATAAATCAACAAATGATCAGTGATACATTTCCCTTAGATGCTGTTTTAGATCACTTTATAAGAAGTTGTGTATGTGTAGGGTAATGAGATAAAATTGAAAAGTATTATATTTTGTAAAATGTATGCTGTATATGTTTTAAGACAGCTTTAAAAGACCGACAATAGCATACAGATTATTACAATTATGACAAGTGATGAAAAAAATCCAATAAAGAAATTTTAAATTATTACTTTTTGCAGTGTGAACATGACCTGCAGAGCATAAGCAGCATTCATGTTCATTCATTCATTTTCTGTAACCGCTTATTCCTTACATGGGTCGCGGGTACCCAGAGCCTATCCCAGGGTCTAAGGGCGCGAGGCATGGACTCACCCTGGGCGGGGCGCCAGGCCACCGCCCGGGTGCATTATGGTCAATTTAGAATCTCCAATTCACCTGACGCGCATGTCTTTGGACTGTGGAAGAAACCAGAGACCCCGGAGGAAACCCACACCACCACGAGGAGAACATGCAACCTCCACACAGGAGCCAGGACCAGGATTCAAGGCCAGGACCCGGATTCAAACCCCCAACCCTGGAGAAGTGAGGCAACAGTGCTACCCGCTGCGCCACCATGGGGCCCAGTATTCATTTTATTCCTTGTAATTTCATTCAATCAAACATAGCCACATATATGATCACCTGTGTAGTTGAAATGGTTAATGTATGGGTGTGTATGTGGTTTACAATTGACTTTGAGACACTGCTCAAAATACTGAAGCTGAAATTCTGATTCCGAAGTTTGCGACGACCCAACCAGAAAAATGGGCTAAAATGGGCATAGCTTGTGTCCAGCTAAAAGAAAGAGTAGTGAGATTACTTTAATCAGGAAATTACAAGTAAAGTAATCCCAGCATAGTTTCAATTCAGCTGACAAAATGTGTCCATGGTGGAAGGACCAGTCACTGGCTTCTGCTTTCCGTAAACGTCCTGTGAATTTACTAAAGAGAAAAGAAACTTTGGCCTGCTCCTCTTTTCTCTCTTTCATGTGTCTACACAGAAGAGCTTGAAGAGCTGTCAGAGCTGGGGAGCTTTATGTGAAAAGTAACCAACTGAGCCACGGCCTCAGAAAAAGGCCAGGAAGCAGCAGGGATGTAACGTACAAGCGAGAGTGTATGCAACTGTGTTCTTGACAGCTGAATGTGCTGAACACTCTAAACGCTCTTTTGAACTAAAGTCACATAACCGGGTCCAGCAATCAAAAGAGAAAGGAAAGTTGAGGCAATGGAGTTTTGCCGCAAGGGCGCACACTTCTTGTCCGTTGATTGACTCGTCATTCTCTCCTGCCTCATTTAGTACTTGTGAAAGACAACTTCTGAAAAGCTTCAAATTTCTTTAGAAATCAAGGCAAGGACTGCAGGCGGGTAAATAATTATATTGCTGCAATAAAGCACTGCGCCCTTCTGAACTTTTAGTAACCCTTGAATCCTAAGACTGGTTGAGATGATCAGCTAGCCTTGATTTCCAGGCAGTATCCTCAGCTCCAGTATGGTTGCTACAGCTGCCAATCTTTGCCAAAAAGACAAAAGGGCATTTTAAATACATCATTTTATTCCCCTGGGTCCCATAACTGGTGAGATGTGAAGCAATATTGATGAAGAGGTAAAAGCAATGCTGCTTTCACTCCACCATTTTCCTGCCGTGATGATTTCCTGAAACCAATTAGGTTCTATTCTGTAGTGGCACCAAACAAAATTGCTTTGTACCCACATTTCAATGCAGGGCTCATGACAGCTGTAATTGAAACTAAATGTCATTCTTTGATATCACTTTAAAACACACAATGAAAGGCCAGATCTGTATTAGACAGTTCCGTATAGCATCTAAAGTGCATTGTAACTTCCATACAGGACCTTTAAATGCCATTTGGAGCATGTGGATTCCTTTATAGAACCCTTTTTCAGGATGGCACCTTTCTCAGACTGAAGTAACTAGTTAATGTGCCTTTTGAAAAATGAACAATAGCCTAAAATTTGAGGCATTTAAATTCAGCAGAAGTTAAATGAGCCTTGTGTTCAATCATTCTTATTTAATGATATAAGTGCATGAGTACTTCAGAAATCGATGTCCCAACCCAATGGTTTTGCTCAGTGTTACTAACTTCTTTTAAGGGATGAACAAAACTAGCATCAATGTTGTTCTTATTACCGTATCTGTTGTAGAGTGCACCCAAACAGGAGTTAAAAGAAGAAAGTGGGTGGAGGCCAAGCCAGTACCTTGAATTTTAGCTATGTTCCTAAAAACATATACCTGAATGATGTCCGCAGTACGGCAGGGCACATTATCCTGTTGAAAGAGGTCCTTGTAATTAGGGAATACCATTTCTATGAAGGGGTGTACCTATTTTGCAACAATGTTTAGGTAGGTGGTAAGTGCCAAAGTACCTTATACCATCTACATGATATAAGGTACTAACGACTGCATATCAGGAACACCCCACAAGACCTTTTTTTTTGGAGATGTTCTGACCCAGTCATCTAACCATCACAATTTGGCCCTCGTTAAAGTCACTCAGATACTCATGGATGCCTATTTTTTCCTGCACCCAACACATCAACTTCAAGAACTGACTGTTCACTTGCTGTCTAATATATTTCACCCCTTGAAAGACGCCATTGTAAGGGGCAATGCTATTCACTTCACTTGTCTGTGGTTTTAATGTTGTGGTGGATTGATGTACATTGAATTGTTGGTAGAAAATACATTTTTTTTCTTGACATATCCCTACAGGTCATCATATGAAAGGGGGCATTTGGCTGACACTCTTATCCAGAGCGACTTACAATCATTAGTTACAGGGACAGTCCCCCTGGAGCAACTGAGGGTTAAGTGTCTTGCTAAAGGACACAATGGTAGAAAGTGGGGGGTTTGAACCTGCAACTTTGTGGTCATCGGATTTACAGGCAAGTGTTTTACTCACTAGGCCACTACCATCCCTATGAACGTTCTTCATATGTGAACAGGGTCCACTAAAATACTGTAGGTGCTGGATTCAGTCTGGGAGGTGCCAGTTCCAGCTTCAGCTCTGAGTCCTGCTTGTTAAGCCATTTTTCTGACTGGGTGAATCAAAATATATGTGTTCTGTGTGGTTGGATTCACAAATAGCCAACAAAAAACAGAACAAAAAAAAACTTCACAATAAGCTAACCAATATAACAATGTTGACAAGAAAATGTCATTCAGAAAACGTCTCATGCATCTCTTATGTAGCGATAAACACTGTAGCACACAAAAAGCTCCGGTTCCATACACTACTCCAGTTTAACCATTAACTGTAACCACAGGCTGTAACTCCTGTGCCAGCAGATAAGGAAATCTCTGAATGTATCATTGATGAGATGTTTGGTTTGACAAGGTTAAATAAGTACAGAATAAAATGAAGCAGCATCTGAGTGTGTGCACATGCATGCATACGTTTCCTCTGTAAAAATCGTACCTTTTGCTGAGGTGTTATAAATTCAGGAAAAACACATCTCACACTTGCACAACACACACACACACAGACTCATGCTTGTATTTAAACTTTGTAAGAGCTTCTTGTCACGTGCAACGAAAAATGATCCAATCATGATTTATGTCTCTATGGTATGTAGGTAAAAATGGCTAAGCCAACTGTCCCAATTGTTAGGACATCAGGTCCTGAATTAATCAGGAAGAGGAATCTACCAATCATGTTTTGATGTATTTTTACGTGAGCAAATGTCACCCTAAGTCTTCTGTAAGTCCTGAACACATTACTGACTGAACATGAGCAGCAGCCTAACCAGTAGGTTGCTATTCTACCGAACAGAGGACCAGTTAACTCTAAACTCAAAACACTTTGCTTTAATTAATCAACTCTATGCTACAGATGCACCATTCCAACCCTTATACTATTAAAAGAGGTAATGCCAAAAGAAATCACAAACATTTGCTACTACGAGTGGGCAGTACTGGTCAAAATGTAACTTATTTGTCTCATGCATGCATTTCATACACTCGTGCTCACATCTATGGCTGTCGGACACTCTTGACAGTGTTTACTTAAATTTTACAATTTGATTGTGCTGTCAATATCAGCTTGTTGTGATGCTGGACGTATGAGGCCCCAAAACCACAACATTGCCTGATGCAGCTGACAGCTGGTGGTGCAATTGGAAACTGAAGCACAGCAGGCAGGCAGACTAAGGCTGAATGCTGATCTCTAAGGCTAGACTAAACGCTGCTCTACACATCACTCTCAGGACTACCTCAGAATGCAACTGACTGCACAATGGGCGGTGGCAAATTCACTACTGCAATTTCATTTTCACTTGAAGTGTTCCAGAAATCACTGCTTCAGCAATTTAGCTGCAGTTTTGGCTGCCACTGCTGCTCGACTTTTCGGCATTGTTCTTTGTTTAAACCCCTCAAACGTGAAATTCTAGTGACTTAACCTGACGTTTAGAAGATTATTAAACTACTCTTATCAACATCATCACCAGATCAGAGACCCAGAAAAGATTCGACTGATAAGCAACCTAAGTATCAGTATGGAGGGCGCTGAGCTTCTTGTCTGCTCTGAGTGCTGCATGTTTAGTTCACCCTCCTCCTCCATCGCCAGTAACAGTGGAAATTTTTGTTGGTGAAAGTGTTTGTTGGTTTTGTCTCTAACGATTTGATGGAGAAGGCTTCCCAGTTAGAGATGCACACCTGGACGTTAATCAGGACTAGAAAGAGAGAGTCAGGCTCATTGCTAGCAACTCTGGGTGCCTTAGTGGGAGATAGCATGCTCTTAATTCCAGCTGAAGAGCCCCCACAGCAGGACAACTGGGTGGCAAATCAGTGGCTTAATCAAAACTCCCTGCATAACAGGTGCCAGACATTACAGGGAAACTGTTGCTGTTTGCTACCCATAGGTATGACGGGATAGTGTTTCATGTCAGGGCTGATAGTATTCGTGTGCAGCAGTCAGAGGTTACTAGAAACAGTGTTAAAGAGGTGTGTAAATTAGCCCAGACAATGTCCGATGTCGTAATTTGCTCTGGCCCCACCCCAATGCGAGGCAGCCCTGAGGCCTACAGCAGGCTTGGGTGCTGAATTGCTGGATGTGCAAATAATGCTCTGAAAATAATGCAGGTTTTACTGACAAAAGGTCCACGTTTAGTGGATAGTATCCACCCCTCACGGAAGGCTGCTGCTCTCACTGCTTGCAGCATAGCCCATAGCCTGTTGGCTAGCCGGCAATGCAGCCTTGAATCACCGTGTCAAGACCATGTCTGTCTCCCGAACTAAATGAAAGAGTGGAAAAACTGCAAAGGTGTGTTCTAATAATTTAATCAACCTCCCTCAAACAACCAGCAAATTCAGCACTTTAGATCTAAAGCTTGACTGCTTGACATCGCTTGCTCCTAAGGCCATTATTGTAATTGAAATAATCACTGATTAATTATGTTTAAAGAATCATGATGCCTTATGTCTCATGGACCCCAGGGTTAGACCTGATGAGTTTGAGGCCACCGGCACAGGCTATAACTACATACACAATCTTAGACTAAGTGGTAGAGGTGGAGGCACAAGAACCATTTATAGAAGTACCCTAAGTATTCATCAGAAAACAGGTTTTACCTTCTCCTCTTTTGAAATTCTTTTTTTTTTAACATAACTAATCTAGATACAAATAAGACCTCTTTCTCTCTAATTACTGTCTACAGGCCACCAGGGCCTTATACAGAGTTCTTACAAGAATTTAGTTGTTTCCTAGCAAATCTAGCAGTACACAGTGATAAAGTAATAATTGTTGGAAATTGTATTATCCACTTTGAAAAACAACACAATCCACTGAAATCTGCATCTACTTCAACTCTTGATCCTGTATATTTTACTCAAAATGTAACAGCGTCTACTCTACTGCAGTCACGCTCTTGATTTAATCTTGACTCTTGGTGTTAAAGTGGATAACATAGCTATTCTTTCACAGACCATGGTAATCACATCACAATCTCATTATATATGAGCTGCATCTTAACCTAACGTAAGTACATCCCTTCACTTTCGTATTAGTCGTACAATAACATCCGCTACAGTTTTAGTTTTATTGAAAACCTCCCAGATTTATCATCCCCAGTTGGCTCTCCATTTGGTCCAGCACACTTAGAAAACCTAAATGAATGGTTAGAGAACTCTCTTCGATTAACACTAGATAACAGCACACCTTTAAGGCATAAAAGAATTAGACATAAAAATCTCGCTCCCTGGGATAACAATCAAACATGTGACCTAAAGCAAAACGTTCGAAAACTAGCGTGTAAATGGTGATTAACCGAACTGAAATCTTTCCACTCCATCTGGAAGGAGAACCTTAGAGACTACAACAGAGCATTTACTGCGGCATGCTCAGCCTACCCATTGTCTCTCACTGAATCTAACAAAAATAATCCTATTCTGTACAATTTCTAAACTAATTAGGAATCAGTGAGGTACAGAACCTGATACCTGCAACCTACAGAAGTGATGATTTTATGGACTTTATCAATAAAATCGAAGCCATTAGACAAGAAATATAGCTGCAGCAGAGAGGCTGGTATCCTTTAATCCAGTTCAACAGTCTGAACTCACTACAGATATCCTCTTATCAAAATCACCCACCTGTACTCTCGATTCAGCTCCAGCAAGCCTGCTTAAAGAAGTCCTACCAGTAATAATCCAGACTCCTTTACCAATAATAAACTCCTCTCTCGG
>JBBPCZ010137749.1:0-20000 GCA_037974445.1 Brycinus macrolepidotus | reverse complement strand
ACTCACAGCACACAATCAAACATTTATGATTTGAAAGCAGCTCATTTGCAATAAGGTCAATATTGTGATGACAATTTACAAGAAAATATTGATGCAAATAAGCAAATTGCTACCGGTATAAAGTCTATATCACCTCAGATTATTGCTCTTTCTTATAAATGGTATCCCAGATATTGACATTGTCATACGTAGAGCATTCATTTGAATGAATATTGCTAAAATAAAAAAGATCTACTGTGTTGATTCAGCGTTAACACTGAGAATCTCCATAAACTCATCCAGTCCCTTGTACACAGTCTGACTCTCTGCCAGGAGATTATTATGAATCATATGATCCAACCACAGCAGGTGATAAAAAGAATAGCAATAAAACAGAGAAGTATTCTTTAACAAAAACTCAGTAGGTATTAACCTACTCAGTGTACCACAGAAGTTAACAACAATAAAATTTGTAGTATTCTTTACAAGTTTAGTACAACTGGCAATGTTTTTACCAAAATATTCTTTACTAAAAACTCAGCAGGTGATAACAGTAAAACTGGTGATATTCTTTACTAAAATTCAGAAGGTAATAACAGTAAAACCGGTTGATATTCTTTAATAAAATTCCACAGGTAATAACAGTAAAACTGGTGAAATTCTTTAATAAAATTCAGCAGGTAATAACAGTAAAACTGGTGATAAGCTTTTGTCAAATTCATCAGGTAATAACAGTAAAACTGGTGATATTCTTTAATAAAATTCAGCAGATAATAACAGTAAAACTGGTGATATTCTTTGCTAAAATTCAGCAGGTGATAACAGTAAAAACGGTGATATTATTTACTAAAATTCAGCAGGTGATAACAGTAAAAATGGTGATATTATTTACTAAAATTCAGCAGGTGATAACAGTAAAACTGGTGATATTATTTACTAAAATTCAGCAGGTGATAACAGTAAAACTTGTGATATTCTTTATTAAAATTCAGCAGGTAATAACAGTAAAACTGGTGATGTTCTTTAATAAAATTCAGCACGTGATAACAGTAAAACTGGTGATATTCTTTACTAAAATTCAGAAGGTAATAACAGTAAAACCGGTGATATTCTTTAATAAAATTCCGCAGGTGATAACAGTAAAACTGGTGATATTCTTTAATAAAATTCAGCAGGTAATAACAGTAAAACTGGTGATATTCTTTAATAAAATTCAGCAGGTGATAACAGAAAAACTGGTGATAATCTTTTGTAAAATTCAGCAGGTGATAACAGTAAAACTGGTGATATTCTTTACTAACATTCATCAGGTAATAACAGTAAAACTGGTGATATTCTTTACTAAAATTCAGCAGGTAATAATAGTAAAACTGGTGATAATCTTTTGTAAAATTCCGCAGGTGATAACAGTAAAACTGGTGATATTCTTTACTCAAATTCAGCAGGTAAAAACAGTACAACTGGTGATATTCTTTACTAAAATTCAGCAGGTGATAACAGTAAAACTGGTGATATTCTTTAATAAAATTCAGCAGGTGATAACAGTAAAACTGATGATATTGTTTAACAAAATTCAGCAGGTGATAACAGTAAAACTGGTGATATTCTTTACTAAAATTCAACAGGTTAGAACAGTAAAACTGGTAATAATATGGTGTTAAAAATCAGCAACTGACAGCAGTAAAAGTGTTCTTTGTCAAAAATTTAGCAGGTGTCAACAGTAAAACCGGCGATATTTTATGTCTTACCACTACTCTCTCTTTTCCTATCTCTTTCTCTCTTTCTAACCTCTCTCTGTCTCTCTCCCTCTCTTTCTCCTCTCCACTACACTCCTCTCAGATTAGTGTTTAATGAGTGACATTTATGGTCTATATTAGAGGAAACTTAAACATGGTAATGGATTTTGTGCTTTTTCCAGGTTCCTCAGAGATAAACTGTTTAGTGGGAAGTAACCTCAATGTAGGAACTGTCGAAGAGGAATATGAAGGTGAATATGGCTGTGTTTAAAACTTATACCCACAGTATTGATGTATAACAGGATGCTACTGGTACAAGCTTAATAAACATCCTAAATAAAAAATAAACAGATAAATAAATGTAGATATATTTACCCTTTGAAGACAAGCATACTTACTTTCATTTTGCTATACATTTCAAATGTAATTATGTAATCTATCTATGATAATAATGTGTCAAATGTATGGTACAGATTTAACAAAATAAATTGTGATTGAGGACATAAACACACTGTTGAACTGAACTGAACTGGACTGGCTTTTTTTTAACTAAAATTAAAATTGGACATAACTCTAATAATCCAGATATGCTTACTATGGTTCAGAACACGAACATGAAGTAGTATACAAGATTACATGTACTGATAGACAGACAGACAGACAGACAGATAGATAGATAGATAGATAGATAGATAGATAGATAAAAATTTGAGGTGCTAACATAGATTAAGAATTTACATGTTGAACACTTGCTTTATCTATTTGTTTATTTAATGCTGAAGCTAATCCCGTCCACTTGAGCTTTTTGGATGTCCACTTATGCTTGATTTGGAGAGCATTACCAAACCAGCAGAAAGTCCCAGAGCTTGTATAGACTGTGTATTATCCATTTTATTTGACCAGGAGATGTAGAGAGCCTCACCGGGGTCCAGCCATCTGATGGGCTGAGACTGGAGTCATACATATTCCCCGATTCCTTGACTTTCCTGGAGCTTATTTCTTCACCTGAAGAGCAGAACGCAACCGTGCGAAGCGTCAAACCTCTCGATGCTGACGCTCTGAAGGAGGTCTGCACTGGAGTCTTTACCCCCTTTACTATTTCCCCTTATAACAAACACGTATGTAAGTTTATCTTGAAGAAAATCAGTGAATTTAGTTTGATTTGATCATTTTTTTCTCTTCTCAGTCTGGAGGAACTATATATTATTCAGTCACCTGCAGTTCAGGGGTGAGTGAGTACTGACTATATAACTGAAGACTGTATTGATAAAAAATAATTTTATCAATTTTTATCATCAATTTTTTGTTATTTCATCATAGGTGAAGAATTTGCGCACTCTTGTTCTGATAGACATCAATGACAACAAACCTGTTTTTGAAAAGAAAGAATACATCACCACCGTGTCTGAGGTGGGTCCCATTTCATTCATTTACATTGTTGTTTAATGTGTGGTTCACATTTCATTAGCATTAATAACACTAAATAGTCACAAGGAATATAAAAAGTGTCACTGTCAGGAGTTTTTAGCTTGACTGTCATTTACACATGAAAAACGTCCTTCCCTTGTATAGATACTACAGGTGGGTTCAGATATCCTGAGAATACAAGCAGTGGATGCTGACGTCTCGCCAGAGTTCAGCAGCGTGACCTATTCCACACAGGTGAGCAGTGTTTGAGTGTATATCTAACTTATGTACCGAATGGCACTCCATAACGTAAAATACCATATTATGCTAGCTTTGATAGCAAGATTATCTGTCTGTTGTATGTTCATTTGAAACAAAATCCAGTAGGGATCAATTTCACTGTGAAATATTTGGCAACAATTTAGCTTTAAAAAGTAGCTTACTTCCTAGAAAACATAACTAAGAAGTAACTTACAAGAACAAGTCGCTAGAAGGTAACACACTAGAAGTAACTTAGAGGTGACTTACTAGGAAAAGTAACTTAGAAGTAACTTACTAGAAAAAGTAACACAGAGGTAACTTACTAGAATAAGATATTAAGAAGCAACTTGCTAGAATGTGTAACTTAAAGGTAACTTACTAGTATAAGTAACTAAAAAGTAACTTAACAGAAGAAGTAACTTAGAGGTAGCTTACTAGGATAAGTAACTCGGAAGTAACTTACTAGTGTATGTAACTTATAGGTAATTTACTAGAAGAAACAACTAAGACGTAACTCACTAGTATAAGTAACTAAGAAGTAACTTACTAGAATATGTAACTTAGAGGTTACTTACTAGAAGAAGTAACTAATAAGTAACTTAGTAGTATAAGTAACTTACTAGAAGTAGTAACTCAGAGGTAACGTACTATAAGAAATAACTTAGAAGTAACTTAGACGCCCACTAATGTTGGTTAAATTGTTGCAATATTTTTTTTACAATGTGCATGATGGGTTTTCCCATGCCACGTTACCTCAGGCTGGCAAGTTATGTCACAGATTTCCATGACAAAAAAATCTAGCGAGAAGGTGTAGTTAAGTTTTGCAACACCACATTTTTTAGAAATGATTTTTTGAAAGTTCTAAACCAAACCATAAATATTAACTGCTCACAGAGTGACTGAACAGAACTGAAATATTAACTGGGCATGAATGCAACTCCAAGGAAAATCACTAATTTTGAATACATTTTTAAAAAAGGTTCACTCTAAGGCGCTGTAATTCTTCGGCCTGAAGTGATTCTTTAGTTTTGAATTTGTAGTTCTGAACTTTTGCCCATGTTCTACAGTTGATGAAGTTTGATTACACACTGGGACCGACTGAATACACTGAGTAATGCCTTCTCTAAAACCCCAGAACCTCGTCATGTTCTTCCACAACCACTATTACTGATTCTGCAACACATAATATCTGTAGAAATCCATGCATTTTTTTCAGCGCACATACACTCTTTCGTTCCTTCTACCATTTTCCCTCTTCTTTGGTCCATCAGTAGTAGGTATATGGTCAGAACCTGCTTGACCAAATCAGTCTCCTTCCAGCACTGTGTGATAGTGTGTGAAGATCTCACTTGGGGGTCATGACAGGGAAGAGTGGCTACTGTAACCCTGCACTTTTTCTTTTTTTCACAGCTCTATACTTCATATACGGTACAGTAAACACTGAGAAGATGAGTCATTTAAGTGTTTTTTGTTGGAATCAGAATGTATAGGTGGTCAGACTGTGATATGAGAATGTGAAGTGTTTGCTCTGTGTGCAGTTTCTATTCTGACAGAGTGTGTGCTTTGCAGACCCTTTGGAGGTGTGGGGGGTGGTGGTAGGGGGGCAGGTTTTGGAGGGTTTAGAGGGGGATTTAGCTGCTCCTTTAGTCATAGTGCCCCATTTGTTTGGGTTTGGGTTTGATCACGTCCACCACTCCCCTGTTGACAAAAGTTTCTGATCCAACTCCCACAAAAATCCCACCTCTCATGGACCCCCACCTTCATTTGGGCACCCGCCCGTCTAAAGGTCTCTGCACAGCCCTGGTTCTTTGTGTTTGGCTGCTCAGTGTCTTACTTGTTATCAGTGTGTGATTGGATGTGATTGGATGATTTGGTTTTGTTTCCCCTGTTGGGGAAAACAAAGGGGGGGTACATCAGACGTCTGGTTCTATTCACCACCATTGAGATTTCACACCAAACCACTCTGAATGACTTTGAAAAACCTGCTTTAACTCTGGTTATCAATGTTCAGCCTCCAGCGCCGGATGAGTTTGAGCTGAGAAGCGATGGGACCATCAGACTGAAGAGCCGCCTCAACTACAACACTGCCAACCTCTACACCTTCATTGTGGAAGCGAAGGTAAATATTAACCCACTAAATATAAAACACCTGTTGTCAGCTTCACTACCGTAAAAGAGCCTTTAGTTAGTCAGATGATTCAAGTTGTATAAAATCTGAAGGTGATCCAAACTTTTCCAGCAATTAACATTTGAACCAATTTGCAAATCTTTGGAAATCTGTTGTAGAACAGAAAGTTAGGATTGTTTTATCTCATGGTCAATTATCAATTTTTATCTTGGGTGTTGAACACTTTGAAGATTTGGTAAATTGTCCAAATCTGAATACAAAGTTCCCAAATCTCCATTGTTTCTTTCTTCTGATTTATTTCATTTCTTCTGAGACTCATACATAGTAACTCTGCTTTTTTTGATAGTTATTTGTAATGTTTTTTGTCATTGTCTAAAGACATTAAACATGCATGTCTACAGTACCAAAAACTCTAAAAAGATTACCTGAACAATAAAACTTCAACATAGGAATGTCCAGTAGCAATGTCCCATTATATACGTCCTTCTTTTTTCAAACAGGTTGTAAAATACTTTCTGTCTTTACTTTATTATTTATTTACTATACTTTAGTATTTTGGAAGATTTGCACTTTACTCAAGGATCAGTGTACTCAAGTACTTTCTATAGGGGAAAAAACAACAATTGACAAAGTATTCATTTCAGTTGCTGAAGGTCAGGAGATTTTGGTGTTCGAACATATTATTTTATTAAAACATCCAAGCAGATTCCCATCAGTGTAAGTGAAACTGCCTACAACTGTGCTTATTTGTCTTTGACTTATTTGCTTTTGACTCATTGTTAAAAAGCCACAATTCTTTAAATCTACCCATCTGTCGGCTGATATTATTCACAGAAAACATTTATTTAGACTTTTTTGTTATCTGCAGGATGTTGGGGATCAGAAGGACACTGCGACTGTCACCATCAGTGTGGAGGACTTTGACAACATGAACCCTTATTTTGATCACAGTCTGTACCAAGCATCCATTCCAGAGAACCAGGTACCCCAGCATTGACAACTCTGGGATCCAGCGTCTTTTGTTTATGTGTTCAAATGTGTTGGTAGTGCTAGAAAATAAGTCTACATTTTTATTGTATTTTATTTTTCCCCTGAAGTCCATTTTCAGTGAATGTTATAATGGATTTCAACTAAACAGCCATAGACCGAATAGGCGGGCTAGAATGCTGTAGATAGAATGGGTGGATATATGCAACTATGATTGGTTTTTTGTGACATCACAAAAACAACAAACTCAAAGCAGGCTGCTGTAGCCTAATTTCCTTACATCTACTATATGGACTAGAGAATGAATAGCAATCTACATCAAACTCTGTCACTTCAAAAAAGAAAACACTGTTGAGAAAAAGAGTCAGGAAAAAATTTTAATTACCCTCTCAGGTGGGACACTTCTCAGAAGTCCTTCCAGATGCTGTAAAAGCTCAAGATGGAGACACGGGAATCAATGAGCCTGTTGTTTACAGCATCACTGCAGGTATGTTATCTTATCCAGTTTCCTCCACCTTCTGATTTAGAATCTTCTACATTTACAGGACTCAGATTCATATCATTTATAAGAAGGCTTGCCCACAAAAAAACCTTGATTCACAATATCTACCCATCCACTTCACTCTGATTTTGCATTTTCATTGACATTCTGTGGTTGAATTATTTTGGAATGAGCGTGTTCTTTTCATGTGGCTTTTCAAGTCAGCCCAAAGGAGTTCCTGGACAACTTCAACATCGACCCAAACAGTGGGGTTATTTCAGTGACAGCGGCGCTGGACCGAGAAGAAATAGAGACCATCACTATTCACATACAGGTAAGATTTTACGACGGTCACAGCAATAGTATTTGTCATCCAGGACGCTGAATTATAACCACATAATCCAGGACACAGAATTATAACCACGTAATCCAGAATACTGGATTATAACCACGTAACCCTGGACACTGAATCTTAACCTCATAATCCAGGACACAGAATTATAACCATATAATCCAGGATACTGTATCATAACCACATGACCTGGGACACAGAGTCACAACCACATAATCCAGGACACAGAATTATAACCACGTAATCCAGAATACTGGATTATAACCACGTAACCCTGGACACTGAATCTTAACCTCATAATCCAGGACACAGAATTATAACCATATAATCCAGGATACTGTATCATAACCACATGACCTGGGACACAGAGTCACAACCACATAATCCAGGACACTGCATTATAACAGTGCAATCCAAGACACTGGCTTAGAACAACATATCCCAAGACACTGACTTATAAAACGTAACCCAATACACTGAATTATAACCACGTAACCCAGTATATTGCCTGGCCCTGGAGATACCTTCAATACCTTTGCTTCTTCACCTTTGCTTTGGAGCTACAACGCTAATGTAGCTGTTTTGGAAGCTAACAGCTTGTCGATTAGCTTTATGCTACCCATGTATTTAAGTAACCAAGCTGTTTCAAATGTTTTACTTGTGCTTTCAGACACTGTATGACACACTGTTATCTATAAACATGAGCTAAAGTACATTAGCATAGCTAAAACAATAGTACCAGCCTTCTACCAGCGGTTCTAAAGGCCTCTAAAGAAAGATGCTTATATTCACTGATCAGTTACGTTTGGTTGTTTTTTTTTAGATAAAGCCACTCCTTTAAGAAAATATCACCTTATAAAAATGTAAATTCTGAAACTCTAGTGTTTGTTTGTGTGTGTTGTAGGCAGCTCAGCAGGACGACAGTACAAAGACGGCCAATGCTGTTGTGTTTCTCACCATCGAGGATGAGAACGACAACCCACCAGAGTTTGACCAGAGCGAGTACACAGCAGTTATTCCGGAAAATTCCCCAGCAGATACGTTCGTGATTCAAACCAAAGTCACAGACCTGGATCAGGTACCTTCTAGAGAGAGGTTCAGATTTTCAAACATCTCCAGGAGTTCTGCTTGATGTTTGTGGTCAATTGCACTATTCTACTCCGCCTTATTTTAAATATCTGCACTTTTAATCTACTTTTATAGATTTTCTATGTATTCTTTTTTTTTTTTTTTACTTTCTACTATTTTTATGATTAATATTTTTTTATTCTACTCCTGTAAAGCACATTGAAAGACCTGTGCATGATAATGGGCTACAGAAATAAACTTGACTTGACTTGACTAAGATCACACTAAGAAAACCCCATTTATCTCACCTATAGGGAGGTTTCGTGGGAACCCTGCAGGTTATTCCGGATACGGTTCCATTCTCCATCAGTCCAGATGGATCTATCAGGGTAAAAACACCTGCTGACCTGGACAGAGAGACCACCAGCAGCTTCGCCTTTCAGGTAAAAGCACAGATGTATGATATTTTAATAAAAGTAGTTTCCTCCATAAACATACACTCAAAAACTGCTCCACTTTGAAACTTTGAACAAAACAGTGCCAGAAAGGTCTTTTTTTGCACAAGGCTGTAGAAGAACCACTTTTGGTTCCCTAAGGCAGCTTTCAATAAACGGTTCATTCCAAAGAGAGTGAGTTTAGAGAACATTCACATGATGTTAAGCTTCTAGGAAGAACCTTTAAATTGGTCTTTAAAGGTTCCCCACACATATCATTTTCTGTAGATATATTGCAACCATACTATATTTAAGACATACTTAATGTTTATTTAAATATTGCTTTATTATATATGGATGCTTATTGTTCATTATATATGACAATATTCTTATTGTATGTAAATATAAATGCTAAATTATGTGTATTATATATATATATATATATATATATATATATATATATATATATAGATAGAGAGATAGATAGATATAGATATATATAGATATATATGTATATATCTATATATATATATGTGTGTGTGTGTGTGTGTGTCTGTCTGTGTGTGTTTCATGTTCTTTATATATTACATTAAGAGATATATATAGTACAGTATTTTTACCATACATATTAATGTAATTATTCATGTAATAACAATATATTATATATTTATTATAATACATGCATGCTTAATGTTCAGTTATAAACTACAGTATTATTTTCATATTTAAATGATTAGTGTTCAATTATATATATATATATTATTATTCAAAATTATTCAAAATTATTATTTTGAAATGCTTTGTCTTCATTTATATATTACATTATTATTATTATATATGCATGCTCAATGTTAATATAATATAATTTTATTATTATATTACCTGTCGATACCAAACCTTTGACAACATTAATGTGATAAACACCACAGCATGTGTTCATCAACTAAGACTACTGTTGTTTCTTTCTATCAACACGAAGATTGAGGCCAGAGACATCCCTCCTTCCAACTTCAGTGCGCTGGCCTCCGTGAACGTCACCCTCTCTGACGAGAACGATAACACCCCAGTGTTTGGAAGCTCTAAGTACGAGGGCAAAGTTTCCACCGATCAGACTGTTGGAATGCTGGTCGTCAAGGTGACGTTCTCCTTGTTATCTGATTGTTTCCCAGCAGAGCGCCCATCACCTTATCTCAGACCCGTTTATGAGCTTTGTTACGATAATCACTGCAGAGCCGTAATATCATTATACAGCATGGGTGTGTACATAAACCGTATTTAGCTACATAATTACAACACCATGAGCCATAAAAATGATTTCCCATGAGCAGAACATATTGAGCACCATATTGTCATGTGTATATAAAGGTTATCTCTCACTGATGTACAGGTAGAAGCCACAGACCCAGATGAAGGACCAAATGGCCAAGTCAGTTACTCCATTGACTTTGGCAACGAAGAGGGCCATTTTGGCATTGATGAAAACACAGGCCAGATAACATTAAACCAGACCATTGATTTTCAAGAGAACAAGATTCTCCACTTCTCCCTCTTTGTGACGGCGAAGGACGGTGAGTCAGTGAACTTTCACAGCCTCAGCTTATCTGGATAATTACCGAAAAGTTTCTGGAGCCTGGCAGGTTAAACAGGGTCCCTAACTATCCATCAGTCAATCCATCAATCCATCAATCCATCAATCAATTAATCAATCATTTAATCAATCAATCAATCAGTCTATCTATCTATCTATCTATCTATCTATCTATCTATCTATCTATCCATCCATCCATCCATCACTTCATCAATCAGTCAATCCATCAATCCACCCATCAATCAATCAATAAATAAATGAATCCATCCATCCATCCATCAGTCCATCAGTCCATCAAACCATTAGTCCACTCATCCATCCATCCATCAATCCATCCATCAGCAAGGGAAGAAGAAATCTACATAAATCAATCAATCCATCAGTCAATCCATCAATCCATCAATTCATCAATCCATCCATCAATCAATCAATCAATCCATCCATCTATTAGTCCATCAATCAACCCATCAATCCATCCATCCATCCATCCATAAATCAATCAGTCCATCCATCCATAAGTCCGTCCATCCATCCATCCATCCATTCATCCATAAAGGAAGAAGAGACCTACATAAATATGTAGAAAGTAAAGCATTTGTAATGGTAAACAGCACCGCTGTCGCCTTCTTAGTACTTACTGGAGTACTGATAGTTTTACATTGTAAATAATTATGTAGTATTATTGCTTCTTCTGTTAAAAAGTAACATTCTTATCAAAATTTTCACCTCGAAAGTCATAAAGAGAAAAAACTGACTGAAGTGGTCAACTTCCATTAGTCCTTGGTTGGAACTGTTCATGATCCAAAATCCCAAAATGAACCTGCCCTGGAGCAGGTTAGGGAACATCAACTTGCCATAGTGATGTATAATGTAAGTGAGATGGGAAATACTGGGTTAGGCCAAACTAAGCTTAAAATTAACTGCCTAAGCAGTGCATGAGACGGTCCCCTGGTCCTACTTTACTAACCCTATTGATTCTCGACAAATGTTCAAACTATTAACATGGGATCTGGTGATGCTCTGTTGATTCTCAACAGAATTCATGTTTGGGTGAGGAGTAGAACCAGGGTTTGGTTTAGGTTTTGGCCTTGAGTTTAAGGTTAGAATAGGAACCAGGACTGACAATGAAAAGGTACTTTGCCATAAGCATACAGGAACCGTGCTGCCCTAAAATGTGATGGTGCTGAAGTTGCATCAGGTTTTGATGTTCCAGTGTATCTCAGTCTGAGTTTCTGACTCAATTCTCTCCGCGCAGTTTATGGCCGGTCGTCCCAAAACCGCGTCCATGGTGTCGAACCAGCGGAAAGTTTTTTTGTCAGAGCCGCTTTTGTTATTGTGGTCTTTTATTATTTATATTCTTGTTTGAGTTTTTAATTATTTCTCTGCATTCTTTATCCATGTGATGAAAACCGAACCCAGATAACTTGTTAGTGATGTCCTGGATCACCTTCACGTTTCTCACAGAGTTAAAGATAAATTTGTTAGAGTCGTAGAAAACTCCCACTGAAATTTATCTTCAGCCCAAACAGACAGTCGAGCTTGAACTTCAGCGACTTCCCAGTTGTTAGTTTGTGTCTCCACTGTTGTTTTTTGTGCAGACAGTAAATAAACAGTGGCCTCTTTCCATGTTGTGATGATTTCAACCAATCAGAAAGCAGTGATGTAGTCAGCTCTGCCGCGGCCTGCTTTCGGCCCTGCCGTCGAGCTGCTTGGGTTCGGGTCACTTTATTTGTAATGGAATAACATTTGTTTACGGTACGGGACGGTTCCTTGTGCCAGTGGACAAGCACCAAAAGTGTTAATATAAAAGTGTTACCAATAGAAGCTAAGAACCTTGTTCATGAATATTTGCACCCTCTCCTCTAGGTGGTACTGTGAGCAGATCTTCCTCTGCACTTGTGGACATTAAAGCACCCGGAGACTTCCATCCCCAGTTCCTTCAGAAAGGTTATGAGGGTAAAGTGGAGGAGGAGCAAGAGGCAGGAGCAGAAATTGTGAAGGTGAAATTCCTGAAGTTGTTTTGTGCTATTGTTAGCCTCAGTGAGGTCAGAGATCAGTTTTTATTGGTGAATATATTACACAGAAGCGGTCTTGGGACGCCCCTGTCCTACAGACTTTGCACTGGGTGTGACATTCCAGCATGATTGTTATTGATAGACTACCTTTAAGATGTCCAGTACTGTGCAAAACCTGAGAAAATTATACTTAAAATCTGTTTACTACTGGGCAGTAGTGTTAAGTTGGTGTTAAAACACTAATATTACAATAAATACAAATAACATGAATACAGTAAATAGAGTTTCTTAACCATTTCCAGACCTCTTTCCCCATGGAAGCCCAGTTTTACTTGTAGCTCCATCAAATACCTGGGTTTGCTCTTTTTACTTCGTTAGATTAAATTAGGTGTGTTGATCATGGAACTTTATAAATCCACACAATGACTGGAGACACAGAGCAGAAATCTGGAACCAAACCTGTGTTCTTCTAACCAGTTCACAAAATATCAACTACTTTATTAGAAAAAAAGAAATCTTGATACTTTTTACTGCTTTCTTGTTTGTTTGCATTTATTCTAATGTTCTCTTGTGCTTTTGCTGGCAGAAACAAACCCACTGCTGATATAAATGGCTTCAAACAATTTACAGAGGTGCCTAAGACTTTTGCACAGGACTGTAAAAGCTGGGACAATGAAAGCTTGTCAGTAAAGACTGTAAAGCCCGGATCCCACTAACCTGTTCGTCAGAAAACACCAACCCAAATATAAAGCTGATGTTTCTTTATAATGTCCCCGCCCTGCCCTTATTAGGTTGTCCTCCATTCACATGATTCTGGAATATTCTCCACATTTCCATGGCTCTAGAGTGTTGTTCTCCCTCATTAACATGGTTCTAAAATGTTCTTCCCCATTTATGCAGCTCTAGACAGTCTCCCCCATTCAGACATTTCTAGAATGTTTTCCTCTGTTCACACAGTTCTAGAATGTTCTCTCCATTTACACATTTTTAGAATGCTTTCTTCCATCCGCAGTTCTAGATTGTTCTCCCCATTCACACATTTAAAGAATGTTCTCCCCATTCACACAGTTCTAGAGTGTTCTCCCCATTCAAACATTTTTAGAATGCTTTCTTCCATTCAGTTCTAGAATGTTCTCTCCATTCACACATTTTTAGAATGTTTTCTTCCATTCAGTTCTAGAATGTTCTCTCCATTCACACATTTTTAGAATGCTTTCTTCCATCCGCAGTTCTAGATTGTTCTCCCCATTCACACATTTAAAGAATGTTCTCCTCATTCACACATTTCAAGAATGTTCTTCACCATTCTCACAGTTCTAGAGTGTTCTCCACATTCACACAGTTTTAGAAAGTTTTCCCCCATTAAAACAGTTCTAGGTTGTCTTTTCTGTTTACTCAGTTCTAGGATGTTCTCTCACGGTTGTAATTTGTTCTCCTCCATTTTCCCATATTTCTTTAATGTTCTGCCCCCATTCACACAGTTCTAGAATATTAAAGACATTTATATTTTGATCTCCAGGTGACTTTTCTGTCTGTGAATCCAGTCGTCACACTAACAGTTGAGACGGAGGAAGACAAGTTCTCCATTGACCAGCTGACAGGTATGCTCGTGACAAAAGCCAGACTGGACTATGAGACCCAGAGGAACTACACCGTCCAGCTGTCCATATCAGATGGAACCAACCGGGATGTAGCTACAGTCCATGTGGAAGTTCTGGATATAAATGACAACAGTCCTGAGTTTGCCCCCATCCCAGGCTCTATTGAAATATCAGAGGATGCAGCAGTTGGAGATAATGTAACATCAGTATTGGCCACGGATGCAGATGCAGGGCTAAACGCTGAGGTACGGTACAGTCTGGAGGGTTCTGCTGGGATGTTTAGCATCAACCCAGATACCGGCTTGATTAAGGTTGCAGCTGGGCTTGACAGAGAGATCCAGAGCCAGTATAACTTCAGAGTGGTCGCCCAAGACCAAGGTCGCCCAATTCTCTCCACAGAGGCTTCCATGGTCATTACGATAACCGACGTCAATGATAACGCCCCCATCTTCACCAAACAACAATATGAGGCCATAATCTCGGAGAACGCCACCATAGGAACAGAGATGATCAGTGTTAATGCAACTGACAAAGACGAAGGTCCCAATAGCGTTGTGACGTATCACATCTCCAAGCAGGAACCTCCTTCTCCACCCGCTGCCTTTACCGTAGACGCCACATCTGGGACTATAAGCCTGGCTGAGAAGCTGGACTACAGCAAGGTTAAGAGATACACTCTGGAAGTGGAAGGAAGGGATGGCGGGACTCCATCTCTTACAGGCAGCGCCGTGGTGACCGTTTGGGTGGAGGACGTGAACGATAAACCTCCAAAGTTTAGCCAGGATCAGTACGATGTGGCTGTCTATGAGAACATAGCACCTGGATCTGCACTGGTGTCACTGGAAGTGACAGATGAGGACGAGGTGAGAAATGGCTAGCTCATGGTGATTAAGATTACATCTCCATTTCCATTAAAATGTTTGATCAAGCAATGCTAATAAGGTTTACGATTCAGCAAAGCTGGAGACGGCTGATCCGCTGTGGCGACCCCTAATCGGAGGGGGTTAAAAGAAAGCAAGATTATTATTATTACTTTTATTATTATTATTATTATTACTATTATTATTATTATTATTATTATTACTGTTATTATATCAGGCAGAATCTCATTCTTCTAGCTTTACTTCACTGTAGGGTGAACCAATCATTCATTTTTGTCCAACGTTCATGTCTCTAATTACTGATTGCACTGACTGAGCATTTCCATGTACATGTAAATGTACACTAGATATCATGGCACGCACAAACATAAAGACCAGTATTTGTTTTTTAATGGGACAAATGAAAAATCTGTTGACTCTTTAAATGAAATGGGGTCAAATAATGTAGTACACTGAAAGTGAGAGATATCTGATTGTTCAGCACAAATTGACAACACTGTAGAAGCTGCATTCAGCTTACCTGGCTTATGGTACTTATGTCATGAAATTTCAAAACAGATTGGCCAAAATAAAAACAATAAATTGGCTTGTTTGTAGGTCAAAAGCAGTCTGAATGTGATCTTGGCTGAGTGCACCCTGACTGTTAGCCAATTTAGCATTTTTAAAATTACTTTTTACTATCTTTTATAAACCCTCTCATGATCTTTCTTTCCTCAGGATGGGTTCTCCAATGGCCACTTTCTACTGACAAGTGACACATTCAGTATTAACAACCAAGGGGTCGTCCACCTGCAGAGTGATGCCAGCCTTGATAGAGAGACAAGAGACAGCTACATTATACAGGTAAAGTTCATCATCACTATAGGCACTTTTCCACAGATCCGTGCTGTATCTAAACTGTACTGTGGTGATACTGAATATGTACCACACTTTGATTTTCTGGTGTATCTCAGTCTGGTAACAGATTTTCTGACTCAATTCTAACTACACAGTCAACATAAAACTCTGAAGAAAATACTCTGAAAATACTCTGTATTAAATACACTATATTATATCCACAAAATGCTGTGATCAGTAAGAGAAGTGGATATAAATACTGTAGATAAATAAATAAATTACTGCTGAAGTAGTTTACTAATTAACCCAAATAGTGGTCCTTTAATGTCCATAATAGTGATACTGCACATGATAATAATATTGCATAAGTAACGACATAAGCAGTGACATAAGTGGTATAAGTAGTGATATTGCACATGATAAAACTATTGCACATAAACTATTGCACATAATAATAAAGATATTGCATATAAAGATGATGATTTAGCACACTGTAATGATTTAAGGCTGTTCTAAGAAAATAATCCTGTGATTTCTGATATTAACCCTCCTTCCTCTTCTTCTTGCCCCCACAGGTGGTAGCTGTAGATCAGCCTGTCGATGGACTGAGCTCCACTGCCCAGATCAACATAACAGTTTTGGACGTCAATGACAACAACCCACAATTCGTTGACCTAGAAAATCCCCAAATGGTTCCTGAGGACCACACAGGAGAGGTGTATCACATCCAAGTTAGCGATGCAGACATTGGAGAAAATGGAGACGTCACCATCTCCACCTACTCCCATCCTGAGCTCTTCAGTATTTCAGAGGTGAGGAACCTTCATAACCTTCATATCAGTCCCATATGAATCCAAAAGGGAGCCTGAAGTACAACCTAACATATTTTGATTTTCCCAAAAAAATTCAAATGCCTGAGTAAACCTAGAGGAACCAATACATCTCTGCTACAAATGGAAACTTAAACTTTGTTCTGAGCTCTTAATGTCTGTAAATAATTCAGCCAAAAGTGGCAATTGTGGAAATATTCCCACTTATCCCATCTGCCAATGGTAAGAAACTGAGGGGTTTCAATGTAATAGTTGCTAGAACAGTCTGGTAAAATGATGTGGACACAATTCATCCAGATCAGTTCTGTGTATGAAATGAGCTTTCCAACTTAAAATGACCATACAAACATACATGAAATGTCTGTATCGAAATATAGATAACTAGACTGTAAAGTAAAACAAAAAGTAAAGTAAAGCAAATATCAGCACACAAAAAACAGAAATATGCTTAATTTACAGAGCGTTGTTTTCTGTGAATGAAAATGGCTAAAACACATTATATAAAATGTATATGAGGGAGAAATTTACTTCTTTTATAGTTTATTTTGGAAGGCAGCATCATTTGGAGCAACATCGTTCCTGGAACGACGGGGGCACGCCCACTCCAGTCCCATTCTTTTGTATGCAAGATCAGAATATTAATATTTCACTATTTTTGATAAAGAAACAATGCAAGGAAAGGTCTGGACTCGCTGCACTTTTTGAGGAACTCAAAAGGCCTAGGTGACTGTTAATAAAGCTTTAGCTAAAAACAGTCATTAAGGGAGTCTATTCTATCACAGGGCTAAAACTAACCCCCTCGTGGGGAGGCTGCACTTTACCCCAGCCAGTTCTCACGGTGAGTTGGTTATATATTGCTTCAAATGGCACCATAGCACAGGCACCAAGAGAGCAATTAAAATAATTTGTATGTATTCTGGGTCTTGTACACGCAACTCAGAATAATAAAAAATGCTTATAATGGAAAAAGATATTTCTGTGGTATAAAAACTTCAGGTTGAAATATTTGTCCAGTTGATGTAAAAATTCACAGACAGCGATGCAGTGGGAATACAAACCATTAAACAAAACATATTCTTCTTGAACCTATTAAACAACAAAAAAAATACAGTTTATCCCGTGTTTCATTTAAACTGATCTTTTTCGAGATGATCTTAACATTCTTATGAATGTGTACTTCAGGACGGGATTCTGATGGTGATTGGGGAGCTAGATCGGGAAACACGAGATCTTTACGAGCTGACCATCGTGGCCCGGGATAATGGAGAACCATCCAGAAACGTAAGCGTTTTAGCCCTTTTTGTGAATGACAGTACTCTGCTCTTTGATCTTAAGAACCTGAACATAAATGATCTGTGGCTAGCATCTGGCTAACAATACATTTAAGCTTCCAAACTAAATGAATAGCAACAATGACTATGACTATACTTGACCATTCAAAGGTTTAGAATTACTTATCCTTTTTAGATGTTATATTCAACTTTTTCCAGTTGATCATAATTTATAAATGACCATTTTCTACATTTTTCTGCTGTGAAATTGATTTTACATTGTTGTAAATATTGGTTCAACAGTGGAATTTTTGGTAGTGCTTATAAGGCTATGTGGTAACTACATAAGTCTTTGATGACAAGTGACATATACACTTATAAAGTCTTATTCCAACAAGCGTCCAGTTGTCATTAACACTTTCTGGGGTGAAACTGATGAAAGCAGCGTTTACATCAAGTGACGCTTGTGAGAATAAATCTTTATAAATGTTAATGTATAGTGCCATCCAAAAGTCTTAAACACCGCAGAAAATTCCCACAGAAACTCTAAAATCTTGTGGAAAGCCTTCCAAGAAGAGTGGAAGCTGTTAGAGCTGCAAAGGGGGAGCAACTCCATATTAAAGTCTATGGATTTGAATCCAATGTCATTAAAGTCCCCGTTGGTGTAATGGTCAGGCGTCCCAATACTTTTGTCCATATAGTGCATTATTTAATGCTTTCTCGTTTGTTTGCATTTATTCTAATGCCAACTAATTTGTCTCTTACTGCTCAGATAAATGGTTTAAACAGTTTGCACAGGAACCTAAGACTTTTGCACAGGACTGTAGGTTTATGTCAGATAAAAGACTTCATTTATATCAGCTTTCACTCAGGGTTGGTCAGACTAACGTTTCCCTTTAAAGTGAATCTGATCTCTGTTCTCCAGAATGTCACAACACTGACAGTCATCGTGACAGACGTGAACGACAACGATCCGGTCTTCACCGAGCACGTCTACTCAACACGTGTTCTGGCCAAGGAGGTGAAAAAAGGAGACGTGGCTCTGACTGTGTCTGCAACGGATCGGGACGCCGGGAACAACTCACTCATCTCCTACAGGTAGTTTCAGATAATGAAGAAAAGGAAAGAAAGAAAGAATGTAAGAAAGAAAGAACTGAAAAGAAATAAAAAAGGAAAGAAAGAAAAAGAACTGAAAAGAAATAAAAAAGGAAAGAAAGAAAGAAAGAACTTAAAAGAAATAAAAAAGGAAGGAAAGAAAGAAAGGAAGGAAGAAAGAACTGAAAAGAAATAAAAGAGGAAAAAAAGAAAGCAAGAAAAAGAACTTAAAAGAAATAAAAAAGGAAAGAAAGAAAGAAAGAAAGAACTGAAAAGAAATAAAAAAGGAAAGAAAGAAAGGAAGAAAGAAAGAAAGAACTGAAAAGAAATAAAAAAGGAAAGAAAGAAAGGAAGGAAGGAAGAAAGAACTGAAAAGAAATAAAAGAGGAAAGAAAGAAAGAAAGAAAAAGAACTGAAAAAGGAAAGAAAGAAAGAACTGAAAAGAAATAAAAAAGGAAAGAAAGAAAGGAAGGAAGAAAGAACTGAAAAGAAATAAAAAAGGAAAGAAAGAAAGAAAGAACCGAAAAGAAATAAAAAAGGAAAGAAAGAAAGGAAGGAAGAAAGAACTGAAAAGAAATAAAAAAGGAAAGAAAGAAAGAAAGAACTGAAAAGAAATAAAAAAGGAAAGAAAGAACTGAAAAGAAAGAAAGGAAGGAAGGAAGAAAGAAAGAAAGAAAGAAAGAAAGAAAGAAAGAACTGAAAAGAAAGAAAGGAAGGAAGAAAGAAAGAAAGAAAGAAAGAAAAGGAAATGAAAGGAAGGGAAGAAAGAACAGAAGGTTGTAGTTGAAGTGTTTTCTGTGTCCAGGTTCTCCTCGGACTCTGATCTTCTGGATCTGGATCCTGAGACTGGAGAAATCACCTGGACTCAGGATCTGACTGACAGCACCGAGGACATGGAGATAGAGCTCACTGTTATAGCAGAGGATCATGGAAGACCACCGAGAAATGATACAGGTGTGTATCTCTCTCTCTCACACACACACACACACACACACACACACACACACACACACACACACACACACACACACGACTGCTCTTGTCATTGA
>JBBPCZ010137674.1:0-21118 GCA_037974445.1 Brycinus macrolepidotus | reverse complement strand
TTTTCTGTGATGTTTGTAGAAGTTTCTGTATCTGCTTTATTTTGAAACAGAGGACGGATACGATGAGGCAAGTTGTAAGTTGTTTGAATGAGACCGGCACTTATGCACTAATTTCAAGCACTGATCTTTGCATTCATTCTGAATTCCATTTTCCAGAATTGTTAAATTCCTTTTAAACTTTCTCTAGACAATGGTCCTGTCAGCCACTTACCATGTCCCTGTTAAACACCAACACAAAGTAACTCAACATCCATAATAACATCGATGGTATCCTTAGACAGGGACAGAGACTTGACCTCAAGAAGAGGTTCCCGATGGAGGGACTGTAAGTCTCCCATTTGACAGTGATGTCATTCAAAGTACTGAGTGGTAAAATCAGTATTAATTAAAAGTCTGAGGCTAAACATGAAGTGACTTGGTGAAGAAAGATGCTGATATTTCTGTGATTACTGTGCTCATGTTTGATCTGAATATTTTGTTAGTCCAAATGATTAACAAATTAATACTTGCTTGTGCAGCGATGCCTAGAATACCACTCTCCCTGCTGATCACAAGTGATGAAGAAACTGTCAGGTTTATATCCAGGAAGACATTGGACCTCAAGACTTGCACCTGGTTCATAAGTATGTTGTGGTCTCTCCAGCATCTGTGCATTTTCAATTGTTGGTGCAGTGCAAGTAATCTCTGAAAGACAGACAAGACTTACTTCATACTTCTCAGCTTTGAAATAATCAAGCTAATAACCACATGGTTTCCAGTATACTGATTTACCAATGCACAGTGGTGTTGGAGACCACCCGTTCCTTGTACATGTGGCTGTACTGGCTGCTGGCTTATAACCACTTTCACAATAGTATGATTTTTTTACCCCAACTCTTCTGTCCCAACTAAAGTAGTAACTAGGAGAGGACACATGCTGGTCATAGGGAATGTCACAGGTCATTTCTGAAAAAAAAGTTTTTTTTTAATTACTGTGTTTTATAACCAAAATATCATTTTTATTTGAAATAGTTTTGCAGGTTTTACCCTCACACACAGGTGAGTGTTCCCATTGACCATCTTCTTGGCATTTAATCCTTTGTGACCTCTCTTTCGTTGTAACCAGCCAGTATCTTTCTGAGCAGGTAATCTCTACACTTTCTCCAACCTGGAAAACGTTCTTCCCTGGTGGGCTTGTGCGGACAGTTCCAGGAGTGATTGGCCCCAGAATACAAGTGATTTCTGTTGGAGACAAAATTAGACAAAACAAGTAGCAGTTTATCTTCTTACAAAGGTAAATAACAGAACGATTTAAAGAGACCAGCTATTAAGATCCAAAAACAAAGGATTATCATTATTTGTTATAATTTATAAAATGAATTATGAACTTTCTAAATGTGATTAGAATAAAAAAAGGATTTAAAGGGAAAGAATATTAAACAAAAATGAAATAAAAGGGCACTCAAGAGAAGTGAAGAACAAGAAAAGCAGCCAAATACTGAAAAACAAAAGTAAAAGTATTTCTTATAAGATTTTTATTTCAAGAAGTCATAGGCCAGTTTTCATTTAAAGACAACTTTCTTTTATGACTTGCTTATATTTTTTAAATATTTTACTTTGCTAAGTCTGCTACTAATGTCTTCTTCGATATTATTTTCCTTGTGTTTTTATGTTGACTGCTGTTATTTATTATTCCTTCGCTTTTTTAAAAAAAAGTCTTCAGGCCCACGGTGGGTAATGTTTCATCTTTGATAAATTGTGAGGTATTGGGGTAGTTAAATAGAATGTTTTACCTTCACATTCTGGTGTTATACTCCAGCCACTTCTAAGGCATTTAGGGGTCCCGTGTCTGGGCCTGTATCCTTTATTACACATGTATCTTAACTGCTCATTCTCTTTGTATTCCATCTGACGGTTAGTAATGGTCCCATGTGTTATTTCAGGCAGCTTGCATCTTATTTCTTGAGGAAATGACAGGAATGTAATTTCACACCAACACTGAAATGTAATGTCTCACAAACTTATACTAAACAAATCCTAAGAAAATGAAATGGAGAAGGTGAGGACAAGTTGACAATTTTAGAGACGTTTCGAAAGACATTTTGTGTGTGAAACATTTGAACTAACACACAATAATGGAAAATTTACTGAAATAGCAGAATGTTGCTGTTTAACAACAACTGACAATTGTAATAATTGTAGTCCAACAAGATCAGGCCAAGACAATGATGCTTCTAGAGAGCAATATCAGGGCATCAACCTGTGCATTTTGGAACGGGTGCACTCCAAGTCCCTTGCTCAGTGCAATGTATGTCTTCTGCTCCTTCCAGCATCAAATGACGAGAGGCACACTCAAAGTGGACAACGTCATCAAAGCTTGCTTCCTCAGTGTTGCCAGTTGCTATCAATTCATCAGAACTTTTTATTGTTGGGCACTTCACCACTGAAAAACAGGTCAGATGAATCAGAAATACCTTGAAAATGACTTCAGGGACCACTTCCTCCTAGGCTGCATTTCTCAGCTCTGTTTAAAGGATTCAGAGTTTAAAGGATTCAGATTCATATGTGTATCTAGACCAGTGGTATGCATTCAGAATCAAAAACTGCACTTTCACAATTTAGTACAAAGAACTACAAAACTACCCACAGAATAGGAGGTCAGAAGGACACAAATAAACCAACTAATCATACCAAGCAACAACCAGATAAGATAAGATAAGATAAATCTTTATTGTCATTGTCACTTTTTCAAGGAACAACGAAATTTAAGGTGCAGTCGACTCAGTGTGAGGCATATAGTTAAAGAAAGAAATAGAATAAGACAGACTTAAATAACAAACAAATAGAATAGTACAGAACTACTGGCTTATAATATATTTTGTTAATTGCATTAGAAATGCAGCAGTCAACAAAAACTGGCATCATAAAGATGCTTAAGAAAAATGACTGAAGGAGATATTAGGTTTTCCATTACCTTCACAGACGGGGACAGCATTATCCCACCCTTGGCTACGGCAGTTCCGAGTACTTACTCTGCTAGCCATCAAATATCTTGAAGCACAAAATGTTTGGACATTGTAAGGCAAGGCAAGGCAAGGCAAGTTTATTTGTATAGCACATTATAATACACAGAGGTTATTCAGTGTGCTTTACAGAGACAAAATAAGCATAAAAGCATAAATAGAAAAGTAATCAATAAAAGTAACTACAAAATCAATATTGAAGTAGATGGTCAAGCAATTTTGCTATGTTTAACTTAACATTAAAATTAACAAGAATTAATATGACTCTGGTCTCAGCTTGACTATGGACATGAACAAGGATGACTCAGAAGGAAGAATGCAGTAAATCTCTTTTGTCAAATTATGCTTACACCTAAGTTAATCACTGAGTACGACTGACTTGTATTTAACAAGTCCTCATCGTTCCTCACATTCTATTGCAGGATTTCTGTCTGTTTAAGCCTGCCAGTCAAAAACATATGGCTCTTTATACTATCTAACCACAATGCTTGTATATACCCAACAGCATTTAGGTCCAAACCTAGTATAGGATCCAACCATTCAAGGGCAGAATTCCACTGATCTTTTAACATTTTCCCAAATCTAAATGGTTGTAACACAGTCCACAGCGTAGTTAAAAATGTTCCATTCTAGAGAAACTATAGAATTAACACTATCAATTTTTTGGACTGGAATATAATTATTCAAGTGTATTTAATCCTTCACCTCAGATGAATGTTAGTATTTTTTAGATGCTACGGTATGTGACATCCAGCACTGCTGTTCACCCTCCTCACCACCTTGGGAGCTAGGGATTCCATGACTGGTTAATGAGAGGACTTTGTGAAGTGTGGCCTCCTTCAGTGTACTGGGTGGTCTGTATTCATTGTCTTTGTGTACCTGGTTCTCTGTTTGTTTTTTGACTCATGCCTCGAACCTTGCCTGTTTTCCTGTTTTTTGACTTGTGCTCTGCCTTCTCTGGGTTACGTGCCCTGCCTCACCCCTATGGTTCTGATTGCAGCTATGTGACTTGAAAATATTTAAAGATTATGACTCTGGATCATCTTTATTATACCTGTCTGCTTGATCTTGACTTTGAACTGACTGCACCTGTGACTATGTTTGTTGTAAACATTTTGAGTCCTCTCTCTGCCAGTCATTAGATAGTAACACAATTTTTTAGCCCTATTAGTTAATCATTCATGTGTTTATTTAAAGCAAAGTGGCCCCTTATAGTCACACGTGAACACACCACAGCACAGCACACAGTGTGAACAATGTGAAATTCTTTCTCTGCATTTAACCCATTCATCAAGTGAAGCAGTGATATGGTACCTTGCTTAAGGGCACCTCAGTGGTGCCACTAGCAGTCCTGGGATTTAGGACTAAAACCAAAATGTATTTATTTCTCAAAAAATAAAAAATTGCTGAACAAAGTAAAGAGTCATCATTTGGAATTACTAGTTTTAAATTAATTTACTGTCTCTAGTAGCAGATGCTTCTTCTGCTAAAACTTACTAAATGCTGACATGAATGCCCTTAAATACATTTGGGTGTTTAGCAAACACTTACATCTACAGCATTTGGCTTATTCAGAGGGAGCAGATTAAGCATGTTGTATTTTAAAAAGAAAACATGTCCCTCATACTATTTCATAAAGACTTAAAATAAGAGCTCCAAGCAAACTACCAGAGATTCTACCAGAGCTGAAGTTAATACTCCACCAGGGCCCTGTCAGATTACACAACAAAAACATGGAATTTTGATTTTTGTTGTGATGTTTGTGTTAGTTAATTTGGTTTAAGGCAAGTATATGTAATTATTATCCTAAGTGCTCATTGAAAAGGTGGGTCTTCAGTTGTTGCTTGAAGACAACGAGGGACTCAGATTTAATAGTCTGCTGAGGAAAAACAGAGTGGAGTCTAGGCAATAAGGATCTGGACAGGTTTTGACTTTGTAGGCAAGGTTTTATACCTAATGCAAACAACCACAGGAAGCAAGTGAAGGGTCCGCAGTAATGGACCTGACATGCTGCTGCATTCTGAATCAGTTAGAATCAACCAGGACTGAGTTGCAGTAGTCCAGTCTTGAATATCTGTGTAGAGTCAGTAGTGAAGGACGAACAAATTCTCCTGATGTTATAAAGAAGGTACCTGCAATTTCAGGAAAGATTAATAATGTGAGTTGAAAACATCCAGATTTTTTTCTTCTGATGTGGGAAATGAACAGGTGGTCCATTTTGCTGGGATTTAGTTGCAGGTGATGTCATCCAGGAGGAAATGTCATTCAGACATGTGGAGATGTAATGTCACCAAGAAAGTGAGTGTATTAGGAAAAGTGAAGAGGGCCAAGTATTGAGCCTGAGGAACACCAGGTGGTAAATCTTTGTGTGGCAGACATAGGGATGAGTAAAGCCAGGAGGTCCTGTTGGTTAACTGAATCCAAAGCTGCAGAAAAATCTGGAAGAATTAGAACCGAGGACAGTTTAACAGTCTTGACTGTGTGAAGCTTCTCAGTTACAGCTAAAAGTGCAGGTTATGTAGAATGTGCTACTTTTAATCCAGACTGGTTAGTGTCACAAAGCCTTTTTTGTGACAGAAATAGGTTGAGTTGGTATTATACTTGATGCCTCAGAAAGAAGAGAAGAGCTAGCAGTCCATAATTGTTTACATCAGTGATGTCGAGCATGGGCTTTTTTAGGATTGGTGTGAGTCCAGCTGATTTTAAGGCAATTGGAACATGGCCTGTTGCCATGGAGCCATTTATTATAAGAGCGATATAAGGGAGAAGCTCTGACAAAATGTTCAGAAGTGTGGGTGATGCAATAGGACTAAGTAGGGATGGGGTAAGGTTGTAGAATGTCAGGAGCTGAAGAACATGACCAAAGGAAAGTGGGGTAAAGCAGGTAAGTGGAGGGTAGTTAGCAGGTTAAGAGTAGGCAAGAGGGTGATGACTAGAGAGAAGGATCATCTGAATTTGTCAATTTTTCCATTGAAGAAGGTGTCAGAATCCTCAGAGAGGGAAGGAGGTGCAGGAGGCGAAGGAGGTTTTAGAAGTGAAGAAAATATGGCAAAGAGTGAGGGTTGGATGTAGATTCCTTTAGCTTGGCTACAAAGAAGGAAGATTTTGCAGCAGATTCCTCAGAAGTAAACCTGTATAGAAGGGAATGAGATGAGAGGAGATCAAAGTCAAGATGTGATTTCCTCCATCTTCTTTCTGCTGCTCTCAATTCTCTTCATTTGTTGCGGAAGACAGCCATGGTGATTGAGGTGAACTGTGTGTTACTCTAGAAGAGAGTGGGCAAAGGTGGTTGAATGAGGAGTGGAGAGAAAAGAGAAGGGGGTTGGTGGTCATTTCTACCATTACAGGACAGGGGGTGATATTTAAAGGCATCGTCTGGGAATAAGCTGAGGAGCATGTCCACTTCAACGAAAGTTCCTGCTAGGCAGTGGGGACATTAAATATCAATGACTTGCAGTCTGGTGAGTTACAGTGATGCAATGGAATTCAAATGACGGAATATTGACATATTAACAATAGTGAGGTTTGAAGTGCAACTGTGGGAGAAAAACAGTCCTGTGCCCCCACCTCTTCTAGCCATGCGAGGGGAGTGCGAGACGAGGAGGTCGTCTTTTAGGATGGTGAGATTTGTGAACTGCTATTGGAGTGATACACATGTTGATAGAAGCAGAGATAGAAGCCCAAAGGATAGAACCCTTAGCCAGTTAGAGAGACAATACAGATACAAGAGAATACAAATATGAGAGAAAATAAGTGCAGGGTAGCTAGTGGAAGTGCAAATGATGGACAGAGTGCTTGGCAATTAAATAGTACATGGTAGACCTGCCCATCAACTGACACCCTAATCTACTCCAGGTTTGCTCAGACCAGGTGAAAGCAGTTCTGTCCAGAAACAACAGGCCAAGCTAACTCAACAACAAGGTAACTACCTCCACAGCATGACAGACAGTTAGAGGATAGCAAACACTTTTATCTAGAATGACTTAGGTAGGCAAATGTAGCGTTAGCAGTCTAGCCCATGGTCTCTTAGGCTACGTTCACATTACAAGCCTCATTGCTCTGTTTCGATTTTTTGCTCATAACCAGTTTTCCTTAAATTGATGCTCCACATTTGTGTAGGTACATCATTCGTACCTGTCTTCAGTGTGAATGATTGTGCTCTGACACAACCTACATTCGTAAACCCAAGTCAATAGCGTCAAATGAATGAACTACGTGTCTCATGAATGTCAAATTAAGTCCGAATCCCAATTGGCTCTCTAGTGTACCCTGTAAGTCATGAAACTATGGAAACTACACCCAAGTAGTGCAGAGTATGCATACTACATATCTGTGCACACAGACTGAATCTGGTTGTTTGGGTGCAAAAGCCCCTTTTGTCCTTATATTTGTCCCTTTTCTTCTTATATTTGGTGCCATGATACACAAACACACATAGATAAAAAGGCAGGAATAGACAGCAGTATTTTACTATAAAAAATTCCTCTCCCTTTTTAACTGTCCACTCAGCAGCAGCTAGCTAGGGGTTGAACAAGGTGTAAAGTTTGAGCTTAAAATCAAAGTCCCAGTGAAGCCCGGAAGCTGTGAGCCAATAGTCTTATTGATTAATGGCTCGCATGCAGACATATTTATGCACACTGTCAAAAACCACAAACATAGCATGCAACAATCAAATAATGGTAGATGACATAGCAAAGTTAAAGAGGCTCAGAGCCATAATTAGCAATCAGACTAATAGCATTAGTCACGCAGTAGTGATGGACTATGTTCCAGAGACATAATGCGGCACAGTGGCTCAGTGCTTTGCGAAATGAATACCAACGAATACTGAGGACCATTTTCTTCATAAAGAAAGAAAGAGATAATGATATGAAGGAAAAAAAGGGAGGACAAGCTTAATGCACAAAACAGTCTCTTACCCTGGCCTGCAAGTGTATTCCACTCTAGCCCCAAACACAAACTCTGTCTCCCCTATGAGTTTAAAATCTCCATTTGGCGTGTCTCCTGGGTGGCCGCATGGCCTTTCTGTGGAAAGAAATTTCATTCATTTCATACACTATGAAGCCTCTAGTTTGAGCACAGTTATTCCCACTGATTGTCACAGGTGTCCCCTGACCAAGTTATGCTTACTTTTGCACTCTCTCCCTCCTTCTTGTCTCCATCTGCCATTTGTACAAATAAGTTTAAGGAATCCAACATAGCCTGTAGCACAGGTCACCTTCACTACGTCCCCATGATTGTATGTTTCAGTGAGACCACTTTTCTGAATATTTTCATAATTAATATCATCTCTGGAGCAATCTGGAAAGCATAAATGAATATTGTTTTGTTGCAACAGAAAATATTAACATTTTATGAAAATGTTGTCAGAGTAAGTCTATCGGTCCGAATATTTTAATGCTGCATAAATTGCCTTTATAAATGAGTTTCACAAATTAACTAAAAGTCTTGAAACAACCGTTAAAGCTCAAATAAATTCTAAATAATTGGCTTCTAAACAATGTTATGATAAACAATGTTATCACTGTGATGATGATGACATCTGCACTAAGATTTGGAATTTGTATAATTTCACAAGAAAATGACAACAAAAGGCAAACTGCCTTTATAGGTACCTTACCTTGTGCTGAGGCAAAGGAGCCTACCAAAAGGGCAAAAATTAAGCTTTTGATAGCCACTTGCATTTTAAATCTCAGCCCTCTGCACAGATGCAGTGAGGTTCCTGAGGTCTCCTTTTTGATATATTAACTGCGCAGACCACAGTTGATCAATGAGAGTCCTCAGTTAATCATTTATTGGCGCAGCCCTCTTGCACACACTTGGTGTATCTCTCCAAAACCATGATTTTAAATCTACTTCAGTAGTTTTTCATCAGATGCTAGAAGTGTTTGTTATAGTTAGCACAGCATGATATCTGCAAGAATACACTATAAGTGATGCAACACCCACCAGGCTGTCAGTTTTGAGAATCGAAATGTAATGAGTCATGTCTGTGTATGCAAGACAGATATATGAGGGGCAAAGAGCAGCTTACCAAATTTTGAAAGGAAAACACCTGGGGGGTTTGGCTAATGTTAGTTTAAATGCATACAACACATGCTAATAGAATGCAAAACAATGATGTAATAGATATGTTCATTCTCATCAGTCTTATAAATGGAACAATGGCATTCCTTAAAAGGAAAGTAGACTAAAATACTATCATCCTACCATGCTCTGTGGCATGTATGAAAACTCTGAGTAGGCCCACTTGACCTTGATTATGAAATTAGACTGGTAGAAGAAACATTTAAGTGATTTTGACAAGAGTTTATTGTGATCTGTTTAGTGTTTCCCCTAATCAAACACACTCACATAACCCGATTACAAGCACCAAATTACAAGTGAATTAAATCTGCTGTGTTTGAGCACCGAAATCACCAAACTATGCAGCAGTCCGCCAGGAATCCGAGCTGAATGTTCCTATATGCTACATACCACTGTGTACAAATTCCAGGGTTGTTGCTTATTCTTAAATTTTCAGATGAGATACATAAAAAGAATGACCATCTTTCCCTCTGTGAACAAAATCCAAGTCTTTGGTGCCATAATAGAATCCTCTGAGAGACCAAAGTTCAGCATTTCTAAAAACATCACTGAAAATATATTTATAGTGTAGTTTTCAGTTCAAAGGATAATTAACATTTGATAATCCCACCGTTTATTTGTTGTTCTTGTTGGAGTCCTTAAAAATAGCATGATTAATAGATAGTTGTTTTGTTCAATATCTCTCACACTCTAACATTTATGTATTTACAAAGTCAAAAGTCGGGAATTAGCCTGCAGCTTTAATCAGACCTGATATTTTGGTCTGGCCCTGAATAAAGCCTAATCATTTTTTTGTTTAAACTCAACCCTGCCCTGCGGTGGGCTGGCGCCTGGCTCACACTCGTAGACCCCGGGATAGGCTCCAGGTACCCGCGACCCTTGTAACGATTAAGCGGTTACAGAAAATGAATGAATTAACCCAACCCAGTCTAACACACAGGACCACGATTCGAGTCTAAATCTCTTGACAAAATTCTGTCTAAAGAAGGCCTGTTTTTGAGTCAGGTCTGGCACTGACCTGAATAAAATATAATTCGAAACTTTCGGTTGCTAGTTGTCCACAAATGGTGTGACACAACAGCCAATGTTAGCTAGCTGGCCGCCATTACACTGCATGTTACCGGTTACTTTTAGCAGATTGTCGACACTCCATGGAGTTTAGGCTCAGGAAACAGACACAGCCTATAAAACAGACCATGTAGTTTAATTTAAGCGTCTCAGAAATTATGCTAGCAATAATTTAGCATGCAGGTACAAAGTCTGCATTCTGTAAACAAAACAATGGCTTTAAAGGGGCAGCTGGTGGTCTGGTGGTTAGGGAGTTGCCCCTGTGATCGGAAGGTTGTGGGTTTGAATCCCAGGACTGCCAGTGGCACCACTGAGATACCCTTGAGCAAAGTATCATCCCTACACACTGCTCCCCGGGTGCTGCATCGCTGGCTGCCCGCTGCTTCACTTGGTGAATGGGTTAAATGCAGAGAACAATTTTACGTTGTTCACACTGTGTGCTGTGATGTGGTGTGTTCACGTGTGACTAATGGCCACTTTACACTTACACTAAAAAAGTAGGTGTCTAGTTGATTTAAAATGAAATAAAAATAAAAACTGTCAGGGATCTGAAGAGGGAACGTACCAAGCTAGTTGCTAAGCTAGACTAAGAAGAAAAAAAAAAAATTAAAATAATAAAAGAAACAAACAAAATCATAATGCTACTCTGATACAGCCAATGAAAAAAAACAAATCAACAAACTTAAATATTTGTTTTTTATGTAGTGTGCATTTTAAAATGAAATTAATATGGACAAATGATGCTGGACAAGTTCATTCCAAAGTTCAGCAATGCTTTCTGTGTTGTGAATGTAGTGTAGTCAGTAAACATTTTTTTTGTTTTTTACACAGCAAACTTAAAACACACTACACCAATAGGAAACCTTGCGAAAGACTCTCAGTGCTACATTGCTCCATGTCTGTTAATTTTCCCTCCTGCTCTCTGACTGGCTGGCTTAATTTTCCCTCCTGCTCTCTGACTGGCTAGATTAATTTTCCCTCCTGCGCTTTGGCTAGCTAACTGAATCATCAGTCCTGCAATCTGATTGGCTGAATGAATCATCAGTCCTGCAATCTGATTGGCTGAATGAATTATCAGCCCTGCAATTTGATTGGCTGGTTGAATTATCAGTCCTGTAATCAGATTGTTTTTTTTGTTTTTTTGGATTACCAAGCCTGTATTCTGATTGGAGAGCTCAACTGTCAGCCCAGTGTTCTGATTGATTTGTTAAACTTGCCTTCTTGGATTCTAAATTATCAGTCTTGCTCTTTTTTTGTTATTTAAATTTTTTTATCCTGTGATTTGATTGTCTAGTTGAATTTTCCCTTATTCAATCTGGTTATCTAGTTGCCATAGTATCCCTTCTGTGATCTGATTACTAGCTGAATTTTATTTGGAGCTTTAAGGGCATTGCCACTTTGTGCCTTGTATGTATTAGTTATAATACACTCTCAAGGACGTCACCCCTGCATGTAAATAAAAACTGAAAGCTCACTTTATTTGCACTTTATACTGCACTTTAACCACATAGTGTGTTGTTTCAAATCCCAATTATTCAGATCTGCTCGAGTACAGAGCCAAAACCACAAAAATGGTCACAGTCCAATTACTTCCAGACTGTACTGCATATGACTAAATAACAATTAATGTGTCTTTGAAGGTCAAAATACTTTTACCAGTAACTAGGTGCAGTGGCTTCTTACCGTTCTCAACTAGTTAACTGTAAACAGACCTGCAATCTGAAAAATATTATGAAAAATATGTGGAAGTATCTGAATGGTATTTAATCCAAAATGAGAAGTAGTGCAAAATTGGTTGGGACATATTTGTTTTAATACTTTGGCAACTTTTTTGTAGCTTTCAGCTGCAAATTCATAAATAAAAGGTCAATGCCCTTTTGTTTGCACAGCTAAATAATTACTGAGGTCCAGTAAATGTCCCCATGTCATTTACGGAAAGCTTTGTTTATTTAGTGACAGATAAGCAGAGGTTTAGCACAAGTCTGAAAAAAGATCCTTTGGGTGATTGTGGAAAACTCTTGACTATGGACTACTCATGGCTACATTCAGGTCTACAAATTAAAGAGAGCATCTTTAAAAATGTTCTCACACAGGAGTAGCATGAGGTAAATCACAAAGGAACACAAACACAATCTATAAGAGACAAGTGCTCTCAGTAAGCTAAGTATGTAAAGTGTGGAAACACACTGTGTGAAGTATACCAGTAAACAGGACAGACAGTGGGCTTTTAGTGTGTTCAGCACAAAGTTCACAAACAATCTGACTCTTGGGAAAGTACAACAAATAGCGTCACTATCCTAACTTGGTCCCGTATTATGGCAAGCTGTTTCAACTCTGTACTTTCTTAATGTAAGATATTAAATCAGAAGAAGTAAAAAGGTTGGTAGTACTAGTAAAACACAAAATTGCACATGTAAGCATTCAAAAATTTAGCTATCAATAGAAAGAACTAGTAATTTATTGATTTACCATAATGAGTGATTATTTATGATAAAAAAACTAAATTCATCTGTGGCCATTTTTATGTAAGTTAATGCATCATTCATTCTGAAAGTCAAAAGATATATTTTTGCTGTCCAATTAGTTTGCTGTAAAAGCAATTAATAAAGCTGTAAAAAAAATAGGATAAAAATCTTGTTTATTCTTGTCTGAGAAGATTACAAAGAAGGAAAGAAGGTTATAGCCAATTATGGTCAAAGTAAATGTTTCTTCCACTCTCATTGTATGATCTTTCTACAGTCGTCTGCATTTAAGCTCTTTGTTTGCTCATGCTCATGTAAAAAAAAAACCCACTGGACTTTGTATTTGTTTATTTAACCAGATCAAGCTATGACACAGCTCTGGTCCTCTGGTCTCTTAGGATATATATAATGCCCCAGAAGCACTGCAAGAATATGTATATATAATGTATATTTTGATGTAACATCACTGCTGCAAGAGGAAAACTGACCAAGACTGAAGACAAAACGTGTTTGAACGGAAAAGAAATTAAGGAAAACTTCTAGAAAGACCCAAGCAGACTTTCACAGAAAGTGCTTGTTGGCAGTTACATTCTCCAAAGGCTGTGTAACGAATTATTAGGTCAAGGGTCCCAATATGTTCATCCAAGGTCATTTATTTTATTAGATAAAATAGCACAGGGCATTTATTGTCCATGGAAATCAATCATATGGGGATTAGGTTTACAAAAATGTTTTAGTATTCCTTTAATGCCTACAATTCTACTTGATTTTATTATTGTCACCATTTTTAACTTCTTATGAACATTTTAACTGTGTATATTCTCACATATCCGGGTCCTGTGTGTGTTTGTGTGTGTGTGTGTGTGTGTGTAGTGTGTGTAGGGTTTTGCATGTTCTCGTCGTGGTGGCATGGGTTTCCTCCTTTTGTTGAATAGTGTGTTTTGCTTTTCATTTCTGCCTCCCTCTTTATAAACAAGCTTTAGATGAACAGAACCAAAGTCTGCACAACAGTGAGGTTTACAATCAATAAATTGGATGTTTAAATTGTCTTTAACAGTCAGCACCTGTAATAAATGTTAGAAAAAGGGCAGAAAAAATAAGTGTCGCTATTTACTAGATTAATCTTACAATCAACATGTGAGGAGAAATCTATTAAAAAAATGTATTTTTGCAAAAGTGTGCCACTAATCTACATAAACTTGTTTTAGCATTGTCTGTTTGCAAGATTATTGGGTTACAGGGTTGAACATTACCCAGGCACAGAGAGACAAGGTTGCGTAACAGATTGATTAATGTATAATCTTTGCATTTTTGCTTCCAAAACTGACAGCAATTGAACAGAACTGCAGATATTTCTGTATTTTGAGGTACTCAAAAATCATTTTTTTCTGCAAAACTGTCATGGTTGGGTTGAGTGAAAAGTGTGTGGGTGTCCGATTCTGGCTTAGTAGGCCTAGCCGAGCAGAGCACTTGGAGATTTTGTGTCTAGGAACCACAATCATTTCAACTTTGGTGGGGAGGTTTTAATTAAATAGACAGTTCTGTATGTAAACATTCTTACCTTCAACTTAAACAGTTTTATATGAAAAACGAAGGCTATCAAACTCAGTAATAAATCCTGGGTTTCGCTGCATGCACTATTAAGGTTTTGAAAATGTGCTTAGCTGCCTGTATATTTTATTGTAAGTCTATTGTTCTCGAGTCTCATGTTTTTATTGTTCAAGTGTCATATATATAGTCTTACAGAACATTAGAAAAGTGGAGATGTCTCAGAGTGCTAACTGCAAAGTGTATATGAATTTATATGATACATATGGATTTAAATAAAAGATCATCTCTGTTTAAGCCACTGTTGCTTAAAAATAATATGATTTCAATTCAACTAAAAGCCGTCGAAAGGGAATGACCGATGTGGACGACACATCCATAGATATACATACACAGATGCTGCACTGACTGTTGTTTGAGGCCATGATCTGCACGTCTGCCATATTGGATGGGTCGGGATTCACTGGCAAACAAATACACATGTATTGTGATATGGTGAGTTCTCATGATTTCATTGGTCACTTATTATTTGAACAGTTGTCGCCCAAATTTTGTTAGAACCGTCAGACATTTCTGCACGTTGCTGATCATTTGAACTCTAGTTTACGTGACACTATATTTGCAAAACACTTTGGTTACCAAGTTGATAACAGCCACAAGAAGATACTAAGTGAAGGAAAATTACATTCAGATTTGCATTTGTGTTTATGCTTACAGGTATTGAGGGTATCCCCCTGGAACGAGGGAATACAGCAGACTCACAATGAACATATTATGGGTTTTAAAAGTCTTAACATGTTCCTAAACATGAATGCTAACTAGCTGTCATAAATCTCTGCTGTTAATTTAAATGCATACCAGATGGATGAGTGTAAGTTCAGTCTGAGTGTGCTGTAGAAAGTGTAGATTTCTTTATTTTGACATGTATGTACACTAACAAACCAGTTAAACATATATTATCTCTCCAGATGCTAACATTCTCTCTGCTACTCTCTTTTATTTCATAAAAGAGGATGTAGTCATGCAAACACAGCTCTCCAGCATGGAACCTTTTTGGACCTCAACAGAGTTTAGTGAACCGGTAAAGACAGTCACACATCAGTGAACCCATGTGCAAGTAATGTTTATGTACATAAACGTGTGCAATATGTAGAAGCCCCCAAAAACACAGTAAGAAAGATCTAATGTAATATAAATATGGCTGTATGCATTAAAGTATGGCTGGAGTTAAATTATATGTGTGCTCAGAACCAAAGGGAGCGAGGGGGGGGTGGGGGGGACAGACTGTAGAGGGATACTGTGCGTAAGGCATAATTAAACGATCGCAAGTGGCCAATGAGGCTGTGATTGGAATACGGGACTGGAGCGGACGGGACAAATCAAAATCACCCATACTTCGGGATGTCTCGGACAATTCGGGACGGTTGGCAACCCTAGTCCTGACCTCAACCCCGTCCAACACCTTTTGGATGAACTGAAACGGAGATTGCGAGCCAGGCCTTCTCGTCCAACATCAGTAACCTCAAAAATGCTCTACAGAATGAATGGACACAAATTCCCACAGAAACTCTAACATCTTGTGGAAAGCCTTCCAAAAAAGAGTGGAAGCTGTTAGAGCTGCAAAAGAGGGACCCACTCTATGTTAAAGTCTATGTATTTGAATGCAATGTCATTAAAGTCCCTGTTGGTGTAGTGGTCAGGTGTCCCGATACTTTTGTTCAGTTAGTATACCAGCAGGTCTCAAACCGTCAGACTTGCCATTCAAAACTTGTTTGATGATTTAATTGTATATAATGTTTATTTTAATAAAGTCTGCTATTTTTACTGCAAGACTAGCTCCCTCATCCAAAGTCGAGCTGTTACTGAAATCACAAGCTCATGAAATACCAAGGTAAAAAAAAAAATGAATTCAGTGATACTGGTGAATATTAAAACATAGCTTGAAATGGGAAATACACTGAAGGAAAATGTCACCGCAGCCCCTGCTAAATCTATGCTTATGGTGCAAGGAAGGCATTCAAAAGTTTTTTTTTTAGTGTACTGAATGTTGGATCTGATGCACATTTAAGTGCACCTCCAGCACTGCAAATATCAAGCAAACGTTATTACTGGGGCAGCTGGTGGCCTAGTGGTTAGGGAGTTGTCCCTGTAATCAGAAGATCATGGGTTCAAATCCCAGGACTGCTAGTGGCACCACTGAGCAAGGTACCGTCCCCACATACTGCTCCCCGGGCGCTGTGTTGTTGGTTGCCTGCTGCTTCACTTGGTGAATGGATTAAATGCAGAGAACAATTTTGTGCTTTTCACACAGTGTCCTGTGGTGTGTTCACGTATGACAAATCTACACTTTACACTTTCTTTGTGATAAAATGGCAAAGTGTGTCATTCAGGTTAGCCACAAGAGGGCAGCAATGACCAAGAAATAAATTGTACTTTCAAATACTCGCCCGTTTTATCATCATCATCATCAACATTATTATTATTATTATTATTATTATTATGTTTTTTCTAATACAAAATATTTGTCAATTTCCAAGGTTGTGTACATTTTCTTCCAAATGCCCACTGGGCATTTTCCCCCCTAAACATTAATACACAAATGCATGTAACTTCTATACATGGAATTGTCAGTGCAAATGTGCTTTATTGTTTTTTCATACAAAATTGCCAAAGGGTAGACATTTAAAAGTATTAGTAATTAGAACTTGTTTGACATAAACTTTACATTCCTTTACCATTCCTATCACAATATGTGGGAAAAGCCGCTGAAATGTATTAAATGAGTGGCTTAAGTCTGTCTAGCCCTAATATTTAGGCACACTGAAACAATGACCTTCGCACCTTCACTTTGCACCTTAGTGAACAGACTTCTCCCAGGCAGAAAAAAGTGCATGCAAACACTAAATATGTGAGACAGCAGCACCAAGAACGATGGCGGTGGTGGCTGAGCTTTGACCCAGCAATCATCTGGATTTAGCCCCATCTGTGACTGGGGCAGTCACTCACTACTCTCCTGCCATACAGAGAAGAGGTAATAAGGAGTGGGTGGTTGACTAATGACCTGCTTTATATGTGGTAGAGGGTAGTAGAGGGGAAAGTACCACAGAAAGAAAGTGAGAAGGCAATGGAGAAAATATTCATGAGTCACGCTGAAGGGCTTTAACAAACCTTTGTGTAAAACACGCCCACATTCATCAGCTGTTAATGAACAGCAGCAGCGAGACAAATGCAGAAAGCTTGATGCACCCTCTATTTGCGGGGATAAACGAAAAACCTTGCTCTGGCTCTAGCCTCCGTCATCTCTCCGTCACACTGACAGTCAAGTGTTCTCCACCTTTGTAGCTTCGGAAGTATGCAATTAAACCACTACGGAAGATCAGAATTCTAACTATGAGTATTCCCAGATCTCAGGGTGGAAAAGACCGCTTTTTTTGATACGAGTAAGATTCCCTGTTGGAAAATACTGGCCACTGTAAATTTTGCTGAAACCTTCACTATATCGGTGTGCACTTTTAAAAATAAAGGTTCACAAATGGTTCTTGGTTTGGAAGCATTTCTGTAAGAAAAAAATTGAAGCTGTACACTAAATGAATGCACTGTAATGGAGATCCCATTTTCAAAAATGGTTCTTTGATACACCATCCAAAGTGGTTCTTCTATGGAATCAACCCAAAGAACCCTTTTTGAGAGCTTTATTTTCAAGAATCTTCTAATAAAATAACCTTCAATTAATGTAAAACCTTTACATTATGTGGAGTTTTAACTTTAATAACTTACACATCCCATTTGCAACAGTTTCCTAAAGAAACATCCACTAACAAGTTTTTAGAGAACCTAAAGTATTTCTTCTATGGCAGGAACGCTTTTTGGCACCTTTAGTAAAAAGTGCAGGTTAGGCTGAAATTTGTAGACCATACATAAGGCTGTATGTCTCGCTAAAAAGAAAACCAGATGTCTTGATTGAGGTCAGTATTTTTGTCATAAATGACAAGTTACAAGGTTTTCACATAACAGCAACAATGTACACACACATACAGACCTTAGGAGGTTTGGAATTTTTATTCCATATGGCACGAAGAAATCTGAGCCAAATTACATACTGGCAAAGGTGCTTGGAAAGTAAAGTGGCACCACAGCACAGCACACAGTGTGAACAATGTGACATTCTTTCTCTGCATTTAACCCATTTAACCCATTCACCAAGTGAAGCAGGGGGCTGCCACCAACCAAGGGTGCCCGGGGAGCAGTGTGTGGGGACGGTACCTTGCTCAAGGGTACCTCAGTGGTGTCACTAGCAGTGCTGGGATTCGAACCCACAACTTTCTGATTGCAGGGCAACTCCCTAACCACTAGGCCACCCAGCAGTTAAAGAAGCTGAAAAAAGCAAGGAGGTAACTAATATTGATAGACAAGATTTTTAAAATAGTCTAGAGTTGTATGGACTTGCTGTACCCTATATACCCAGTCTCCAGGACTTCTGTAGCCTTTTAGCTCAAAGCAGAAGCTGCCCAGAACTTCAGCTCAAGCTCTCAAAGTTCACTCCCTTCGGTCTGTCATGCAATCAAACCGCATGCCTAAGTCCTCCAAGTCCTCAAACTTCTATTATTAACTCTACAGTGCAATGTTACCAAACAGACAGTCAAGCTGAACTTTCTTTAAAACTGCAATATGACAAACTGATTCATTTATTTAGCAGCTATTGTTACACATCCTCAGTGTGCTTAAAAAGATGTTTGTTTTATTCTAAAGCTGGATTTGACTATGGATTGGAAGATCTTTAAGAAGGTTGCCAATAAACATACTCCACTTAAGACATATAAGGTTAGTTTCCTGTACAGTAATTAAGCCTATTTCTGGCCTATGTTTTCCTTTCAGTGGAAAATCTCTCTTCAGAATGTTATGTAGTCCATGACTAGGATTAATCCCTCTCTGTGAAACCAGCCCAAACAGTCTAGCAAAAAGAGCCCTTTAGATTGCCATCATAAATGAATCATTTTTGTTCATTTAAAATTTCAATTAATGTTATTTTTTCCCAGACCAAAACCGTTTAACCTTTCAGGACTGGTATGTATGGTCTAAGACTAGATTATATATACAGTTGTATGTGAATGTTTAGGCACCTCTGGTCAAATCACACATTTTGTTGATTTTCTAAATGAAAAGAAGTGAACATGCTGCTTGCAAGGAGCAAAATAACATATTTCTACAAATTTGACACAGTTATTATTTGGTACGGTCCTTGGCAGTGATGTGGGGGTTTTGCTTTGCATGCCTGACCAGTCTGTGGGCAGTTTCTTAACATCCTTTTTTCAATGACATTTCAGACAGTAAACATTACAAGCAGAAAGCATGTGGATATCCTTAACGGTCTTACAGTCTTAGCTGTATAACTGTCTCTTTATTGTCAGATTCTTACTCAGTAAATGAGCCCATGGCTGTTGAGTGCAAAAACAAGACCCTGACAGATTTGAAGGGCCACAAAATAATTATATTCTGTAATAGTCTGTTACTGACTTAGACTAAAACCAAAACAGTCAAATAAGTAAAGTGGCCCCTTACAGTCACATGTGAACACACCACACCACACAGTGTGAACTTCTTTCTCTGCATTTAACCCATTCACCCAAGTGAAGCAATAGGCTGCCACCAATGAGGTGTGCCCAGGGAGCAGTGTGTGGGGATGGTATCTTGCTCATGGGTACCTCAGTGGTGTCACTAGCAGTATTGTGAATCAAACCCACAACCTTCTGATTGCAGGGGAAACTCCCTAACCACTAGGCCACCAGCTGTCCCAATGGATACAGCACTGGTCAGTTAGATGATCGTATTAAGAACCAGTACATTGTATTTTACATGTTAACATTACACGTTGCGTAAGCTCAAAGCCCTTAAAGAATGACACTAGTGGCCCAACTGAAGGTTTGCATGCACCATAATTTCATTTCACTCATTTATTGTGCAATATAATAAATTAAGCAAATAAGAGGTAATCATGCGCGAGAATTCACAGATAATGTCATATTTAGGTTGCAGGTGTTGCATTAACTTCTTTTCACATGGAGCACCAAGAAAAAATGTCAAAACATTTGATTAAGGGTGCCCAAACTTTTGCACACAGCTGTACTTGTGGTTTGATGAACCCATCACTTAATAGCATAGAGCTGTTGCTATTTTGTTACCCCAGGAAATCAACATAAGTAATTATTATTCACAGGAAAACACACATTACTCAACAAGCCCTCTTTGTGATTGACTGCATATCTGAAACAGAGGGATTGAAATGCTACACTGTGTTTCGTTTCTTGTTCATCTCGTCAGCGTATTTGCTCCAGTGGACGTCGTTTGGTTAAATTTTCAGCCTTTTCAAAATAGGACAGATCCTCCTTTCATATGATTCATGTGTCTGTAACAAGCTCTGTAAAAGCAAAATTATTTTTAATGGAACCCATGTTTTCTATTTCTGTTTCATTTTTCCACTAATTCTGGAGTTGGAGCAGTATAAATCTAAACAAGTCATTCAGCTAGCAAGGTAGGATTCAAGTACTCATTGCTCTTTTCACTGATTCTAAAGGTGGTACAAACAAAAGGGACACAGAAGACATAAACAGACAAGATACAAGTAACAGATAAGGATAAGATGACCAGATATCAGAAACAGGGCATGCAGCAGTCTAAGATTTGTGTTGTGTGTTAGATAAGATTTCCCAAGGCATGGTGGAAATACACTGAGACTATATATACATATATATATATATATATATTCTCAGTGTATAATCATCACAAAATGGCAATAATTACCTTTGACGTACTTCTAGTAGTGTTTTGCCATTCAACTGGTCACATTGCAAGAGGAGTGTGTTGATTACAGCAGTGTTTTTTTTTATCATTTTCATAGAGATGCTGATTTTAAAATAAATTGCAGTGGTCTCTTATTTTTTTCCAGAACTGTAT
>JBBPCZ010137652.1:0-21121 GCA_037974445.1 Brycinus macrolepidotus | reverse complement strand
TGGGACGGTCCACATTAGGGGTGTCTGAAATCGTTTAACATAAAATTTTCCTACAAGGTGAGGTTATCTTTTTTTTTAACAACAAAAGAAAAATGTTAAGAACCCCCCCAAAGCTACTATTTTTGTCTCTTTGGAGGGTCTGGGTCTTAATCGGGGGGTACAGTACCCCTCAGTACCCCCCGTAATTCGAACCATGCCCTGAATATATCCCCAAGCAACTCTCCATCGATTCACCTGACTAGACCCAGTCTCTCTGCTACGCTCCGACCCAGTAGATTGTTAGAATATGGATCCTTTATAACAGTCACCCACTGGTATTGTTGCCCTTTATATAGATTTAAGACTAGGAACTTGTCTCTGCACTGAACTTCACTACTAGGACTAGTGTAAAGAAGTGTATTAACCTGCACTTCCCTGCTATCTATATCCAATTTCGTGACTACACGAAAACAGTCAAAGCTGCCGTGCTATCTTCCATGCCAGAAGTGTTCACTTCTGGCACCATGAGATAAGAGAGAGATAAGATAATCCTTTATTAGTCCCACAAGTGGGAAATTTGCATTGTCACGCCAGAAAGTGGACAGTACAAGATAAGAGCAGCAAAAATGAAAAACAATAGAATAAAAACTATACCAACGGTACAATATAAAAAGGACACTATACAAACAATCTGGAAATATAAATATAGATGAGTGTACTGAAAAATATAAATGTATATATATGTATATATAAACTTAGTTAAAAATATGTATGTATGTACACACAGAGTATATGTATGTATGTCACAATCAGAACATGGGGAAAAGAAGAGAGAGACACAGTAACCTTTTACTTTTTTTCACTGTACGTACTGATGACATCCCCAAGCTGCGACTTAACTCTTTAAGGTACACATCACCACACAAGCCATGATGCAGCTACAGAGAATTCCCTCTATTGATCCTCAGTAGAATGGCAAAGGACCTGGTTTTGAGGGTCCACGTAAGTTTATCTGCGATGTGGTGCACTGGACCGGCTGCTGATGCTGATGTTCAGCAGAGAGTGATCATGTCGTGCCCTCCTGAAGTCAATAATCATCTCTTTGTTTTGTCCACATTCAGAGACAGATTGTTGGCTCTGCACCAGTCTGCATCTCATCTCTGTATGCCAACTTGTCTTTCCCATTGATCAAACCCACCATGGTCATGTCATCAGCAAACTTGATGATGTCGTTTGAACTGCATTGCTGCACTGTTGTGGGTCAGCAGTGTGAACAGCAGAGGGCTGAGTACACAGCCCTGGGTGGCGCACTAAGGCGCAGCTGAGACTGAATGCATCTTATGACGAGCCTCTCGAAGCACTTCATGATGATGGGTGCGAGTGAGACAGGACTGTAGTCATTATCCAGAGCGAATTACAATCATTACAGGGACAGCAGCTGAGGGTTAAGTGTCTTACTTACGGACACAATGGCTGAAAGTGGGGTTTGAACCTGCAACTTTGTTGTTATCAGGTTCACAGGCAAGTGTTTTACCCACTAGGCTACTACCACCCACAGGTGTTGGCTTCGAAGTACGTTGGTATGGTGGTGCTGCACAGAGAGATATTGAACTGTGAAGGCTTCTGCCAGCTGGTCTGCACATCCTCTGAGCACATGACCAGGAATGTTGTCTGGTCTGGCAGCCTTCTGTGGGTTGACTCTAAGCAGAGTTTTCTTCACATCTCTTGTGTTTTGTTTTACAGTGGGTAGCACTGTTGCCTCACACCTCCAAGGTTGGGGGTTTGAATCCAGGTCCTGGCCTTGTGTGTGCGGAGTTTGCATGTTCTCCTCGTGGTGCCATGGGTTTCCTCCGGGGTCTCCGGTTTTCTCCCACAGTCCAAAGACATGCACGTCAGGTGAATTGGGGATTCTAAATTGACTGTAGGTGTGAGTGTGTGAGTGAATGGTGTGTGTGTGTGTGCCATGTGGTGGGCGGCCGCCCCGCCCAAGGTGAGTCCCTGCCTTGCGCCCATAGAGCCTGGGATAGGCTCCGGGTACCCACAACCCTAGTAAGGATTAAGCGGTTACAGAAAATGAATGATTTTTTTGTTTTTGTTTTTTTGTTTTTGTTTTGCTTGTTTTTTTTTGCACTCTCTTGCAGTCCTGTTTAATAGTATTGCTGTTTTTGTTCTTTGTGTTGCACCATGGTCTTGCGTGCTGTGTATATGGTTGAAATGACAATAAACATCTGGTTGACTTGACTTGTTATTTAAGCATACATTACCTGGGCTTTTCAAAACTTTGCGTAGGACTGTACAACAGATATTGACACACCCTTTAATTATCTCACTTTAAATAGCCTAATGCCAAGTGCCTTCCTATATCAAGAGCCTAAAGGAAAAGAAGATTTTAGAGTTGAGAAGGGATATTAGGATATCTGAAATGGTCAACATTTTGATACTCATTTTGGTATCATATTTTGATATTCACTTTCTTCTTTGACAAAATAAATAAATTTTCTGTATAGTTTAAATTAATTAATTTTTTAAATTTTCAGTAGTATTTTTCAGTAGTGACTCTGACAACCGCTTCTACACTTTTAGCTTTGAATGCAATAAGAGGTCGACCTGATGAAATGAACTTTAAACCATATTTACTTTGTATATTATCATTCATTTAAATAGCAAAAAACAATTCTACTACCTGCATGTACATTAGGCTTACACATGCTTTCCTAAACCCTTCATGAAAGTCACCGTACAACTTACTGGAATTCAGTTCTAGAAGTATCAGTTTCAGATTTAAGGGATCAGTAAGTAAAGCAATACTTTGAGCTCTAAAAATAAAGTAACATCTCTTTTTTTTCCTTTGACACTTTTGTAATTATAATGTTTTAGTAGCAAAGTGAAATTAAGATGCAAAAGAGTGAATGTGCAAAAAATGGAAACAATAAAAGACCATGATTAATAGTGTTGTCGAATTTATCAGCAGCAAGAGCTCACCTGTGGTTGTCTCCTTTATCCTTTCAAACGTGGTGGCATTGATGCGATCAGCTGAAGTCAGACATGGGTTAAAATCCGGAGTACTATGAAGCAGACTATTCGGTCCTTCTCTAAGAAGAAGCTACACAGAGTGAATGGAGCATCAGCAGAAGGCCACCACAGCAATTAGAACCTGGAATATCAAGATGCTTGGTGAACCTGAAATACTCGTTTTTGAAGTGGGGTTCGTGTGACAAATCCAATTGTAGCTGGATAAGACAAAATGATGTGGAGATATAATTGAAAAGCATACCTGAGATGGCAAATGCTGCAGGTATTCAAGTCTGCTGGGAAGTCTATCAAACATGAAGAATAACAGGTTCCTCAAGTCTTTAACCTTTAGGCTAATTTTCTGTTCTGTCTTTTGGTATAACAAGTCTAATGAAAAATCAGTAAAAAAAAATGCATCTGTCATGCATACAACAGCAGAAGAATCAAAATCTGAACTTCCTGTTAATTTCCTGTTAATTTTTTTCAGAATTCAAACTGTTATCTGTGCCCGTATCACATAGATCAAAGAACTGCAACAATTATTTTTTATAATTAATAACTCGAAAAATTCCGTCAAATTTCAGGTAAGATGTTTTCCATGAATTAAACCAAATGCTTATTAAACATGCTTCCTGGAGGCTTCCAGACAGATTTTATTGTAGTTAGCAGTTATCTTCAGAGCATGTGGCCCGTACTTTCAGCAGTCTTGAGGAACCTGAATGTAGTAATGATGTGGGTGAAATTTTCCAGCTTTGCTTGTGGTTTTGTTAGTTTTATGTTAATTAGCATTTATTTTTAATCTAGAGCTTTTTTTTTAAATGACTGTTTAAAACAATTTTAACAGGTTTGTATTACATGTTGTTCTTGTCCCAAAAGTTTTAATACATTTGGACATTCTAATCATGATAGTGTTCTGGGAGGAAAGGGTGGGAATTTTTCTTTCACATTCTAGCACAGTGTTACACCAGCTGTGACTGTTCTAGAGAGTTTGTGCTGCCTCTGAATATCCTAGTCCAAACAGCACCCGTCATGTTCCGTAGAGTCGAACTGCAGGTACTGTAGTACAGTCTGTGTGGGTTCCATGTGAGCTTATATATAACCTGGTGTAGTGGTTACTTGGGGTATTGCTGTGTGAGGTGATCAAATAAACAAAACAGTTCAAAGCAATGCTGCAATGTTGCGTTAGCTAGGTGTTAATTTGCCCATATATCTTCAAAATAGTGGCGCCCAGAGCTCCCAGTGTTAAATGTTGATCTTTGGTTGTCTTTGTCCTCTAATTTAAAAAGAAAAGTTAAGGTGAGCACCTGGGATATGTAAATATGTAAATCTATGAGCAGGAGATCTTGCTCAGAATTTGGAAATAATGTACCGAACTTTCCAGTGAGTGGCTGACAGAGACGTGCTACAGCCTTTGTTTACTTCAGTGGATGGAAAAACTGACATGGTCAAAATACAAGTACTGCAATCAGAAGCAGAAGTGAGGAAAGTGAGGTGGCATTAGACTGAAGCCAAGGCTAACCCCTTCAGACCAGTGATACCGTCAGTTCTGCTCGCAGTTGTCTGACCTCTGGCCTACATAAAGCTGCAGCAAGCTAAACAGTGGGAGATGAGAGCCTGTTATGTCTTTATGTTCACTGAGACATGACTGCAGGACAATCGGCCATCCAGCAAGATGGACTAACCATCTTCTGAGCAGACAGCGAAGCCTCTTTATCTAGTAAGACGTGCAGTGGGGCGTGTCTATAGAAGACGTGTCTATAGAAACATAAATTGGTGTACAAACGCTGCTGTAGTCCACTGAGCGTGCCTTATTCACTGCTCTTCACCTCTCCCGGATACATCTGGATAAAAGAGACACACATGTCAGAATGCTATTCATAGACTTTAGCTCAGCCTTCAGCACAATCATACTGCAAAAGCTGATTGTGAAACGTGGTGGGTTAGGCCTCAACTCCACCCTTTGCAACTGGCTCTTGGATTTCCTGACAGAGAGGCCTCAGTTGGTACAGAAGTGCTGTAACACCTCTAGCTCCATCACACTAAGCACTGGACCTCTGCAAGGCTGCGTGCTCAGTCCTCTGCTATTCACTTTGCTGACCCACAACTGCACAGCCATACACACTACCAACTACATCATCAAGTTTGTGGATGGAACGACTGTGCTGGGACTGATTAGCTGGAATAATGAGTCAGTATACAGAGAAGAGGTGGAACAGCTGTCCACCTGGTGCAGAGACACCAATCTACCTCTCAGTGTCAACAAGACTAAAAAGATAACTTTGCACTCAGAAAGTCACGTCCTGCCCACACCCCACTCAGCATCAATAGCTCTGCAGTGGAGACTGTAAACAGGACCAAGTTCCTCAGTGTGCACAGAACTTACATGGACAAACAATACTATTTTCTTTATCCAAGAACGCTCAGCAGACAACACACTTCCTAAACCAGCTGAAACAAGCAAACCTTCTCCCTTGCATCCTCACATTTCTTTCCAGCTGCATCTGGTTGCACTCCAAACCAAGTCTGCACCAAGTCTGTTATTACATGTAATAGTGACATAAGTAGTGATATTGCAGATGATAATACTTCAGTATAATTGGTGACATGAGTAATGACATAAGTGACACTTATATATAAGTGCTTCTCTGTTCAACCTCAACATTGTGGAGAGGGTGATCAGCATCCTCCTTGATGGACTGTCTGTACAGTTTTCCTTTCAGCCACAGTTTCTAAGTTGTTGAGATTCTCACCCACCACTGATCCTGATTTCCTGATCCATTTGTTAAGTCTCTTGGTGTCTGTCACTTTCATGCTGCCACTCCAGCACATCACACCATAGAAAATGCCCATGACCACTACAGACTCATAGAACTTCCATGGCATGGTGCTGTAGACTCTAAAAGATCAGACCCTTCATAGGAAGTACAGCCTACTTTGATCCCTCTTGTATGTGGCCACAGAGTTCTTTCACCAGTCCAGCTTATTGTCTATGTGCACAACAAGGTACTTGTAGTCCTGAACAGGAGACTGTGATCTTCTCAGGCCCACCATTCAGCTCACACCAGTCAATAAAACTGTCCAAAGCCATCCTATATTCTGAATCATCCTCACTCCTGATACATCTGACTATTGCTGAGTCATCTGAGAATTTCTGCAGATGGCATGCCTCAATGTTGTACTTGAAGTCAGATGTGTACAGGGTAAAGAGAAGCGGTGACAGCGGTGTTCCCTGAGGACTACGCAGCACTGTGTCAGACACACAGCCCTGTAGCTTAATGTACTGTGGACTATCAGTCAGATAGTCCATAATCCACAAGGCGCTGGAGAAATCAAAGAACATGATCCTCAGGGATCCTCCTGGCTTGTCTAAGTGGCTGAAGGCAATGTGCTGCAGGTAGATGATGGCATCATCCACTCCAGTCTTGGCCTGGTAACCGAACTGAAGGGGATCTAGTGCTGGCCTAACCAGGGTGCAGAGTTGTGTCCATGACCAGTCTCTCGAAGACCTTTATACTGTGTGAGGTGACTGTCCTGCAACTGGCCTGGGATGTGCCTTCTTTGGCACAGGAACCAGACATGCTGTTTTCCTTAGCACCATTACTTTCTTGATACTGAAGCTCAAGTTGAAGATCCTCAGCAGTACTCCATGTAGCTGGGAGGCACAGAGCTTCAGCACCTGTAGGTTTATGCCATCTGGGTCTGGCACCTTGGTATGGTGTGTGCCTTGGTGTGATTGTCTTCATGCCCCTTCATGCCCCATCATACCACATTGCTGGTGTGGTTCTGCTGCAGCTTTTGCTTCAGTTTTCTTCTGTAGCTGTCCATTCCATCCTTTAACTTTTATACCTTTGTACCTCCTTGAGTGCCTCCCTGTCACCTGACCTGAATGCTTCCTTCTTCTAAATCAGAAAGGCTTTGATGTCTTTGGTGACCCATGGCTTGTTGAGGAAGCAGCGTATGGATTTTACTGGTACACTTTTATCAACACAGAAGTTGATGTCCTTGCCATGCGGCTCATAAAGAGCCTCACAGTCCTGCAGGGCTGCACTGGCCTCCACTGACCACTCCCTCACTCTCCTGACAGTTGCTGGTTGTATCTTCACCAGTGGTAGGTAGGTGGGTTGGAAGCGCACAAGGTTCTGGTCAGATCTGCATAGAGGTGGGATGGCTGTACAGCTGTATGCCTCCTGGAGATTAACATACAGCAAGTCCAGTGTCTTGTTTTCCCTGGTGAGTCTACAAACTGTGAAAGTGTCCTGTTCAGAGAGATATGAAGTCTCCAGAGATGAGAATGAAAGCATTAGGGTGCCACATCTGGAGTCTTCCAGTCAAATAGTGGATGACATCACACACTATTATTGCTTTGGCTGATGAAGGAATGTAAACAAAAATGGCGTTCACATGTGAGAATTCTCTGGGCAGATAGTATGGAAGTAGCCCCACTGCTAACAGCTCAGTGTCCAGGCTGCAGACACATTCTTTAAGTACAATGTGACCAGGGTGGAACCAACGCTCATTAACAAAAAGAGAAAGTGGCCACCCTTGCGCTTTCCGGTATCACGCCAAGTTCTGTCGGCTTGAACACATGAAAAGCAAGCAATGTCAGGAAGATGCTTAAGCAGCCATGTTTCAGTAAAGCACATCAAACTGCACTCGTGAAATGCACCGTTGTGTCTGACTAGTGTCGTAAGCTCATCCATCTTGTTGTCCAGTGACCTCACATAGCCCATAATATGGAAGGAAGATATGGTTTGTATTACCTTCTCCACTGCTCACCAGACTGTTGCCCATTCCTTCCTGCTCTTTTCCTCAACCCTTTGTTCCTCCATGGCATCCCCTTTTTGTCTTTCCCTCCATATCTCAGAAGGAATGTCCAAGGTGATCTCTGTCTGCTTTTTTGTGTCTTGCCTCAGTGAAATCTGCTGGTTGCGGGTGTAAACAAAGAGCCGGTCGCTGCTGCTAGCTCCATTAGCTGCGGGCAGCCCAAACACAGAGCCGTAAGCATCAGAACCACAGTAATAACTTTCTCAACCATCATGGTTAGAGAGGGCTCAGATTATTAATACTAAATATACTTAATTACTGTTGTAAATAAAACAAGAAAGTTTAAAAACACTAAACTTGTGTAAGTAAAGTAAAGTAAGTAATGTAAAGTGACCATTTGTCATACGTGAACACACCACAGCACGAAGTGTGAACAGCACGAAATTCTTTCTCTGCATTTAACCCATTCACCCAAATGAAGCAGCGGGCAACCAGAAACAAAGCGCCCAGGGAGCAGTGTATGGGGATGGTGCCTTGCTCAAGGGTACCTCAGAGGTGCCACTAGCAGCGCGTAGGGTCACCAGTGTGATGCTATGTGCTGGAGGGTTAACGCTCAAGTATACAGCACCATATGCTTTGTTGTGTGGGAAAAGAAAACAAAAAAACAAATTAGTCAAATGTATTTAAAAATACAGCAAAGTATTGCAATTGTATAACAGTAAATAGTATCTGAGTACTGTAAGAAAATTACTGGAGAAATTGCTTTACTAAGGCTTTGGTGTAAGTTTTAAACTGAAAGAGTTAATGTAAAGCTGAAACATTTAAGTTAAGTGTTCACCTGGACCTCCCATAAGGACCACTAAACCTAGTAAACGGAACATATCCCCGCTACAAGCAAAGTGCTAACATAAAAATGAAAAATGGAAAAAAAAAAAAAAAACTGTTAAATTAGCATTATCCTAATGGTGGTAACCAGAGCAAACTACCAAAGCAAAACTAAAAGGAAAACCAATGACCTGTATGTAGACTTAGTAAGTTATAGGATATTTTTGAACTGGTTTTGAAATTGCTGCCACTGAATTATTGTAATTTTATACATTTTCACAATGTACACATTACTGTTGAGTACACTAACAAGCTCATGATGTTGGTAACCGATTTATGAAGATCAGAATAAGACAAAAATGCAAATCTCTGTATCTAGGCCCTTACATTTCCTTTTTCTTTTCGAGTTTGATGATGGCTCCACTGTTTAAAGGCACCTTTTTAACTCTTCCACACAGCACAACTAGTTGGCTGTCCTATGCACAGATTATGCAAAATTAATTACAGGCTTAGTAAATTAAAAGTTAACTTCTTTTTGTAACTATGCACTAAAGCTATCTTTCCACTTCAGCTGTATATGTCTGTATGTGCAAAAGCAAGCTGTGCCATGAAAAGCAAAAAATGCACGATCAGAAGTGAATCATTTCTTTATGCTATACCCTTTAGAATATGTCTGAAGAGTGTAAGATGGGTATCACACAGATAATAGGAGAGAAACTGAGAGTCCTGAGGAAGACTGGGCAGAGCATGGATAGCTCAATTCCCCCATATTTTCAGTGTAAGATCAAGAAGATAAACAATAAAGACATTTTGCTGTAGTGATTGACTATACAATCTGAAAGATACAAATAATTCTGGATGTTCTGTTGATTAGTATGTTACATTAGTACCAGACTCATTAGTGCCATAGGATAACCACTAGCTGTGGTTCCCAAATCTGGGGGTTTCAGGGCCCCCAGATAGTCCACAATATTTTTGGAGTTCTATTCAGGTTCTATACCAATTAATTTATTTTTTTTTTTAGAAATCTACGTCTAGAACACTAAGCCCAGAAAAAATTGGGTACCCTTGTTTTAGCATAGTCATATACACATGTGCTTAAACCTTCGATTTTTCTCAAAGAGTTTACAAGACTGTAGACCATGTATAGCCATGTGACGCAAAATTTCTCAAAACCTAAGTAAACACATAAGTCGTTTTTCCACTGCATGGTACTGACTCAGGTTGCCTTGACTGTACTTGCCTTTTTGGTTTTCCTTTAGGAAAATCTAGTGCCAAGTATCTGATATCCAATAGAATTTTTCATACCTACTCTGTCATGGTTCCAAACAATCTGAGTAGGTACCAAAACGTGACATGAAAACGCTGCAGACTACTAACTGGTCAGAGAATCGTCACTATATACTAAGAAACAAGAGCACTATCAGTATTCTCCACTGCTACTGAGTTTGTTGCATGAAAGATGACACTCCTACACTTTCTTGCAGCATCACTAGCTACATGGTGGATGTGCTAGTGAAAAACGAACAAGGTACCAGGTATCAAAAAGCAAGCTGAGTAGATTTGTCCCACTAGTAGACAGTGGAAAAGTCTTAATGAGTAAGTTAGCTATTAGCTCTCTCCCAGAAAGCTAAGAGCTTTCTTGCATAAGAATCTACAAGTGCACAGTTAAGGTTATGGAGTGGCCTTATCAAAGTCTTTGAATAGCATTTATATGCCATCTTAAAAATAGTTCAAAAGCCTGAAAGCCCTCCAGTGTGGCTAATTTAAAGCAATTCGGTAAAGAAGATACAGTGATGTATAAGACTGATTCTCATTTATAGAATTAAATAGTGTTTGGTTGCAGTTGTTGCTGCAAAAGATGACAGGACCAAAATAAAGCAAAAGCAAAAGTAAATACCATTTTCACATGGGTTTTGCAAAGTTTATTCTCATGGTCTTCTATTGTCTCATATATGTCTTGAATATCTCATTCTGATCTTCTTATCTTAGAGCGAAGATTAGAATGATACAGTGTCCTCCCAACACTGCTCATAAAGCTCTCATAAACATTGTTTCCCTTAACAAACACAGGTATATCTGTCTCACAATGTCTTTTTCATGTGCATCTAAAGTAGCTTGTAGAGATTTCTGAGGAGAATTGAAAAAAGATAATCAACCTGATCAAGAATACCTGAATTGTGAGAAGCAGACAATATCACTAACTTTGGAGGTGTTTAAAAGAAGTGTGGAAAAGTTAAGGCTTTGGTGTAAGTTTTAAACTGAAAGAGTTAATGTAAAGCTGAAACATTTAAGTTAAGTGTTCACCTGGACCTCCCATAAGGACCACCAAACCTAGTAAACGGAACACATCCCCACTACAAGCATAGTGCTAACATAAAACTGAAAAATGAAAAAAAAAAATAAAATGTTAAATTAGCATTATCCTAAATGGTGGTAACCAGTTCAACAAAGCAAACTACCAAAGAAAACTAAAAGGAAAACCAATGACCTGTATGTAGACTTAGTAAGTTATAGGATATTTTTGAATTGGTTGAAATGTTAATCATGCTCAAAAGAAAGCTAATCCAATCTACACAATTCTGATAAAAGTGATTAGCTTAACCTGCATTGTTTTCCCATCGTGCTTTCTACCCATTGGAAGAATTAATTGTCTACGGTGACAAAATGCATGTCTGTGATTGGTTTATATATGTAGTTTAATAAACCAGATACAATAGCAAAAGCAAAAAAATCCATATATAATGTTTTCATTGTCATATTTTCATTAACAATAGATTTAAATCATTTTGATATGTTTTTTGTGTAGCTGTTATTGTTGATGAAACTGAAAAAATCTTCATTAATGAGTGTTTTCATCAATAAATTCACTGTCATCTCCTGATGTTAAATGTATAATTATGAAACTGAAATTGTGGAGATGTTGTTGACAGAACAGAACAAAGACACAAGAACAAGACAGAACAGAGATAACTGCAGAGGAGAAAACTGGTTTGAGCAATGAGGTATGTGTCCCAGAAAGGTGTGGTGGAAGCAGAGCATGATGTGGTATGTTGCCCTTGAGAATGACACAGAAGGCATAGATGTATTTCTAGTTGTTATATAAAATGCACAAGATGGTTAAAGAGCAGGTTTCCATGCCCACACTCTGACTGTCTGTGTTAAAGGGGACCAAAACAGTACATTGAATCAGTAAAGCACTGGGAAGGTTTTCCCCATATGTATCCCCAGTAGCTTGATAGGTAATAATAGTCTTCTTTGCCAGGCATAATGTAAGAAGTTAGCAATGAGGGAGTCAACTTTTTTATCTCAATGGGCTCAAATGCATTATTCGCTCTCATTTACTCTTAAGTCTGGAGCCTGGAGCAAATAAGTTTAAGTAAGTTTAGTAATTAATAAGTTAATATATACATTTCCTATACCAGTAGGGCAAGCCCAAATGTCCATATGCTTTGGTTCATGGGCCTGTTGGAAGACAAGCATGGGCCTGTTGAAAGACAAGCATGCCCAGTTTGAATGTGCATGATTTTAACTGAGAGTTTTATCTGAATTGTGCAATATTCATGCTACCATTTATCCTACTTAGTGTTTGGTTTGAGTCCCAAATGCAGCCCACAAGAGTCCTATCAGCTGCATGACAAGGATCTTTTGGTCCTAAGTGCAGAAAAATGAATGGACCCATCCATGTGAAAATTACTTTCAATGACATTGCCATCTGCCTGTTTACTCACTATTGTTATGTCTTTAACAAGTTGACAACCTTAAGACAATCCACTCCACCTTAGTATCTAAACAATCACCTAAATTTTTACATTACGCTACTAATTTAAAACCTATTTACACTACCTATTTAAAATTTTAAATAATGATTATATCACGCTGCAGGTCATGAAGGAACCATTTGGTTACCATGGATGAGTGGAGTGTTACAGATAAGCAGAAGATAAACAGACATGAGGACTGTATAGTGTAGTGTTAAGAGAAACTAATTGGTGAGGTATGTTAATAAGAAATCAGGTCTTTCTGTGAGTAGTGGGTGTACAATTGTGTCAGAATCTATATGATCCAGACAACTGGTCCAAAGTGTTGTTAATCCTCTGCCCCCAAATGATGTTTTATAGTTTTCTTTTTAATGTTGTTCAGCCACAACATTATACCATAAAGTGACAAAACATTGATTATCTCATTAAAATGGAGTGACATAACATTGATTATCTCATTACAGTGGCACCTACCAAGGGATGGAATTAATTAGGCAGTACGTAAACAGTTAGTTCACAGTCCGTTGATGTGCTGGAAGCAGGAAAAATGGTTGAGAATAATGATCTGAGCAACCTTGACAACTGCTATATTGTGAAGGCTAAACAACTGGGTCAGAGCATCTGTAAACAGTACAGTAGTTCTTGTGGGGTGTTCCCAGTATCCAGTTGTTAGTACCCACGAAAGTAGTCCAAGAAAGGACTACTGGTGAACCAGCGACGGGGTCATAGACGCTCAAGGCTGAGTGATGTACATGAGCAGCAAAGGCTAGTCCATCTGGTCCGAAATTCCTCAATGCTGGTTGTGATAGAAAAGAGTCAGAATATATAGTGTGTCTCAGTTTGCTGCATATCGGCTGCATAGCTACAGACTGGTCAGAGTATGCATGCTGACTCCTGTTCACTGCTGAAAGTGCCTACAATGGGTACAAAAAGCAGTGGAGCAATAGAAGAATTTGGCCTGGTCTGACCAATCCCATTTTCTTTTACATCTTGTGGACGGCTGCTTGAGTGTGCTCACTGAGAAAGAGATGGCATCAGGGTGCACTATAGGAAGAAGGCAAGCTGACAGAGGCAGTGTGATGCTCTGGGTAATTTTCAGCTCATAAACCTTGTGTCCTGGCATTCATGAGGATGTCACTTTGACAGGTACCACCTACCTAAACAATGCTGCAGACCACCCCTTCATAGCAACAGTTTTCCTTAATGTCAGTGACTCTCCTCTTTCAGCAGGATAATGCAAGGCGTTGACCTGGCCTCCACATTGGACAAACTAGTCTGGACATGTAGGCCCCACCTCACAACTTACAGGACTTAAAGGACCTTCTACTAATGCTAGAAATACTGTAATACTACTGTACTACTATCTGTACTAAAATTTGTACATTTGTACTGAAAGGACCTATTGGTGCCAGATATATCACATCACACCTCAGAGGTCTTGTGGAGTCCATGCCTCTTTGGGTCAGAGCTGTTTTGGAGGCGCACAGAAGGCCTACACAATACTTGGCAGGTGTTTTTAATGTCTGATCGGTGTAAGTACTTATTCTCTACAGAGAACCAACTTCCCCACATCTCACAAATAATAGAAATTAGACACTAAATGGCATATCTGAGTTTGTTCCCTGTAGAGGATATTTTAACTTACTATCAACTATTATTATGTCAACAAAACATGTAGAGGATGCCAAAAAAGAACCATTTTAGTTTGACCAGGGCTGTCTTCTTTGACATCACGGTAACAGTGTTGGGGTAGGGCTCAGCCAACCTGTTTGTCATCACAGTTTGAAAGAAATGAATAGGCAAACATACCAGTTGTCAAAGAGCTACCCACCAAAATAAACATGACACGCATGTCTGATGAAGAATTTTATTGTTCTTTCTAAAGTTGAGTGAGTTTTGCTTTCATTGTTACTTGAATTCAAAATATTCCTTTGGTGGCGTTTTAATCTTTACATGTATACAGTTTTAAGCAGAAGTCTGAACACCGAAATGTTATGACCTTGTGATAATCTTGTAATGCTATATAAGACTCAAGAATGCAGAGTCTCTCCAGTCCTGCGTCTTCTCTTGTGCAGTCTCTTTCTGAACTTCTTGAGTGGAATTTGATGTGTGCTTTGGAATTGTTGTCCTACTGGAAGATTCAACCACATCTTAGCTTTTTGGTAGAGGCATCCATTTTGATTTAAAATATCATGGTATTTTCGGGAGTCCATAATTTCATGTATGTGAACAAATATTGCCAGAGCCATTGGAGGAGAAACAGTCGCGCAGCATCTTGGATCACATTTAACTATTGGTATTGGGTGCTTTTCTCTGTAGCCATCTTTATTAATACACCAAACCCTCCTTGTGTGTTTGTAAAGTGTAAAGTGTAAAGTCACCATTCTGTCATACGTGAACATACCACAGCACACAGTGTGAACAGCACAAAATTTTTCTCTGCATTTAACCAATTCACCAAGTAAAGCAGCGGGCAGCCAGGAGCATAGCGCCCAGGGAGCAGTGTGTGGAGACGATACCTTGCTCAAGGGTACTTCAGAGGTGCCACTAGCAGTCTTGGAAGTCAATGAGCTCAGTTTTGTTTTGGTCTGACCACAGCACCTTGTCCTAGTTAAAGTTACGGTGGCATCTGCCTTCTCCAAAAGCTTTTGCTTATGGTGAAAAGATAGGAAAGGCTTGTTTGTGGCATTCCTTTCAAACAGTCTGTTGGCATTTAAATGGCACCTTAGAGTGTATTTGGAGACATGGTGACCCCAAAATGCCACCAAACTTTTACTTCTCTGACGATCCTTCCCACTGTTGCTGCTGACCAAATACTCTTGAGTCCTCTTTCAGGCCAGTTCATGACAGTTTTGAGCTTCTTAATGTTTGCACAGTTGATATGGACATTTTAAGCCAAGCACCTATTTTCTTGTTTCTAATCTCTGATTTGTACAAGTCAACACACTTTTGCCTCATTACAAAGGAATGCTGTTGAATCTTTCCCATGGTGATGGATGACTAAGGGATTTGGACCCTGCGTCATGTCATTCTTTTTACTCCAGTGAAACAGGAAATCATTGTTTAAAAGTTTCTCAACACTTAAACTTAACACCTCCAACTTAAAATGATTTCAACATGCATGACATCACACTTCATTTACAGTTCTAGTTTCGTGGCTTGCCAATAATTGTGACAAATATAATTTTATTTTTTACTAAGTGTTGCTGTATTCTCAGACTAAACTAACCTCAAACAAATGTGAAAGTAAATTCTATTTTTAGCATAATAAAAAGCTTGTAACTAATAAAATTATTTTTATATGCTCTTTGAGTCAGCATTAGGGCGCCAACTCTGGAAGGCACTGGATGTTTTGTTGATTGTGAAAACACATCAAGATAACACATCCTTTACATACATCAAACTAATTTGCTAAGTTTAACAAGCATACAGAGAATTAAAAATTCCCAAACATGTTAAATTCTGTCTACCCTGTGATGGCCTGATGACCTGTTCAGAGTGTTTCTCTATCTTTTGCCCTAAGAGCGCTGGGATACACTCCAGAAATACACAAAAGAAATAAAAAAGTAAGGCCCTCTTTACAAGAGAATCATGTTTTAAGAAATGGCTTGTATATGCACCCTCTCTTTGCGACTAGTCAAAAATGTAAATGTACTATTACATACAGTAGTGCAGATTGGACATAATGGCTCGATATGTTGGTTAATAACAAAATAACAAAATAACAAAAATTGCATTTTTACTACGATCAGTTGCCTACTGCCACAAGTGCTGACAGTCTTTTTAAAACAATCTGCTAATATCAAGTTAAAAATGTTTCCCTTTTTTAATAAAAAATAGTTAGAATGCAGACACTGCTTTAAAGTTTCAAAATGTACCATCTGCTGTCCAGTTCATAGAGTCCATATACGTAAAAGAATCTGTAGAAACACATTTGCATATATCTAGCATTTTATCTTCATTATTTTACCCGGTTTCTATCCTGACTCATTTTTTAAAGGTGCAATGCAGATTTGCCAATTATTAAATATATCAGGCACAGTAACAAGAAAGCTTGTTTAACTGCAGGGAATAGAGAGAGACTGAAAAATGGTTATGTAATAATGAATGAGGGATGTTTTTGCTACCATAAAGATCTTATAAGTGGATCTCAGGGTAAAAAATTACAATAAAATGTAGGATGTGGAACCTTTAAACCTTAAACAATTAATCCATGTCTTTTGTAGCACAAAAGCCAAGGAGAAACATTCTTAACTATCAGTATAAGTTAATGGAATAAGACTTTATTCTAAGCTGTTTTAGACCATCTCTCTTGATCCAAACATCATGAAATTTTGGCACATTTGTTGTATAATTTATGCAAAAAATAATTAACAAAACAAACAAAAATGCATGCAATATATTATATACTCCATGAACACCATACATTGTATATATTGCATTATATACAATGTACATAACATATTTAGCATTCAGTAATGTATATTGTTTTGAATAGCTAATGCAATTCCTTTATGATTTTACTGTATGTTCTGGAAATGAAGGAACAGAAAGTAAAGCTAACCATTTCAGTTATTGCAATACACACTGTGCACAACAAACACACAGAACAAAAAATGTACTCATTTCAAAATAATTTCAACCAGAACTAGTCCATCAAGATTTCAAAGAACACTGCCTTCATTCTCATGCTATCACAGGGCAGATTATTTTTAGCATGCTGTCCAGCAGGTTTATAGAAACCGAAAGTTGTAATAGTTATACCTAACCAATAGCTAATGCACACATGCTCTCAGCAACCCATACTGACATCTGTTTAAGGGGAAAAACGTTCTGTTCTTGGATAGTATTTATCATTCTAAAACCAGCTCCTAAATATTTGAGTACAAATAAAATGTTGCTGGTACTGAAGTTCATGCTATGGTTCTGCAGAGAAGTCTAATCTTGTTGGCTCTAATCTTGACGGCTCTTACTGAAAGCACCTCTGAAGAATGCTTGATACCTTGTGTTTCCAAGCGGTTTCTACACCAGATGGCTGGTTGCCCCTGTGATCAAAAGGTTGTGGGTTCAAATCCCAGGACTGTTAGTTGCACCTCTGAGGTACCCTTGAGCAAGGTACCTTCTCCACACACTGCTCCCCGGGTGCTGTGTTCTTGGCTGCCCGCTGCTTCACTTGTTGAATGCAGAGAAGAATTTCGTGCTGTTGTGTTTCACATATGACAAAATGGTCTCTTTACTATACCAGATAAAGTGCAATTTTCAGACTGTGCTAAATTGCAAGTAAAATTCCATGCAAAATTGCATACACATAATTTCATGTAAAAAATTTTAAATAAAATAAAAAACAGTATCTTGTTTTGTCCATCGTCTCACACTGAAAGGTTTGCTTATGGAAATCACTATGATTGTTAGCAAAAGTTTTTGTGGCTCAAAACACCAGGCAGAACATGTTTTTAAAGATAAGTACAGTGCTTGTCATGAGAGACCCCTTTTTTAAATGTAACTGTGTCTAGCCATTAGATTATTTTCATGTTAAACTTTGAAAAGGAAATATATGGACAAATTCCTGAGGCCAGCTGCTCCTGTAACCCTCCCTCAATGGGGGACAGCAGCATCAGGTCATCTACATAGATGGTCATGGTAGGAGTCTCCTAGGTTCAGGGTGCTCCAACTTCCAAAGATATCACAGCAGTTTCTTCAGTCACCAATGAAAGGAGAATTTGCTACCAGAACAACAGATGGGCTACAGTTTCTAAGTGACAACTAGTAAAGTATGGGCTTGAAATATAGTCTGTAATGGTATATGTTTTGTATTGTTATTTAACTTGAAATGAAACTCAAGGAAGACCCTTATTATTCTCATTACAGTTTCCAGTTATTTCACTAATGACGCTAATATGTCATGTGAGGTGATCAGGTGACTGTTTTGAAAGCTAGTTTTTGTCTTATCCCATTTTTAAATTCCAGTTCATCTACATTTAATTGTTGTTTTAGCTGCAAAACTATCTATCTTATCTATGATAAACCTTATTAAATTAAGGTTTATCATAAGAAACTGAATATAAATGTCAAGGTAGTATCATCAAAACTGAAACTATTTCATTTGGGTTTGTATGCTACATTATCTTTATGCATGATTGCGTGCTATCAGACTTTGATAGGTATTTAACAGAAAGGCAGAAACACTAAAAAAATTAAAAACAAGTACTTGAACTCCTAAGGATAGTCATCATTTTGTCATTTCACCAACAAAATGACATTAAAAGTATTTGCTTCTTGGGGAACATTTCTTTAAATATATTTCAAATTCCATTCTAGATGTTTAGTGTAGATTGATGAATGTTAAGCTGCTATTTGGAATTGTTTTAACTGTTTTGGCAGTTTTGTTTTTTTTTATTCTATTTGTCATTTATTATATAGTTACCAGTCAAACAGAAGTAACAGCTGGACAAAAGGAACACTAAAAAATAGGCACAATTTTTATTATCAAAATGTAGATATCGGAAATCAAAATGTGTGTTGTGTGTAAGAGCACATTACATGCAGTAAAAAATAAACATAACCTCCTACAGGAGAAATTGGTTCTATTTCTTCATCTAAATGTTTTTGTGTTATCGGTTGCACTCCAGACGTTAGAAGATAGGAATTTAGGGGCAGGGTTTTTTGTTTGTTTTTTATTGGTGTTCTTTTTTTGTTTTTTTGGTTGGTAGATGTGTATTTCACCACAGTCCAACACCAAAAGTGTTTTCAGACTTTTGGTTTGCCTTACAATGCCCCCATGTACCTCTTCACCATGAAAGGGTTAAAAAAAATGTGAAAATGTGAAAGTGCCTTTTCTCAAAACTATCATTAAATAATGTTTCGGTCATTAGGTAGTGAATTCGTAACCAATTTGTTAAACGAGTTCCTGTGTTGTAGCTTTTAGAGGCATTAAACTCAGTAAGGTTCTCTAAAACAATGCATTTTCCATGAAACTACTCTGAATTGTTTAAATCATTAGACTGAATTATTTAGAACTTTTCTTTTTAAATATTTTTTCTTTTAAACTCCCCTTTTATAACACTCGGCTGGTAATATGCAGTGTTTTTGTCTGTTATTGTATAATGTGTAACTCTGCCATCCACTTTCTGGTGTTTTAATAACCGGAGAAATTTTTTCAACACTCTATGAATAAACTGTCTTAGAATATTTTACATAGGGGTTGGCTTGTTTTGTATATGTTTGCAAATGTAATATTAAGTGATTGCTAATTCTACAGGAAATGTAAAATCCAAGGGATGGGATGCCACCTTGTGGAATACAGTGGTGACCACAAGTCTTTTTTTCTATTTAAACATGGAAATGAACTACAGAAAATGTAGAAAAATGTAAAAATAAGAGAGGTTATTTGTAAAATGACGAAGAAATGTTCAACTAATTATAGGTCAACATTTAAACGTAAGCAGGTTTGTGACCCTGACCTTTAAACAAGTAGGTTCAATTTTTTGGGTCTCATTGTTTTCACTAAAGTGTGTATTCAGACAACTCTCAGACGGAACTGATGCGCTCATCAGAGGCTTTGGCACAAATTTGTGGACTTTGAGTGCACAGTGTCATTATAGCAAAATGGGAACGCCAAGAAACTCTGAAATTTAAGGGCAAATATTTCAAGGGCAGAAGTGTGGAGTATCTGGGGTCCCTAAGAACCAGTTTTTGTAAATGAGATGCATGTAAAGAGCTTTTTTGACTTTTTGGGGTTTTTCGTTTGTCTTTTTCTTCACTTTCACATAATGTAATATATTATATTATATATTAATATAATGAAATATATGCAGCAGCACGCATGTGAATATTTGGGATGAGTACAGAGAAGATTAGCATGGCCCCTGCGTAAGGCTGACATGCAAAAGAAGTGAAGCATCCCTCATTGATGGCAGGCCCCTGCTTCTCTTGGTGAATGGGTTAAACGCAGAGAAAGAAGTTCACAAGCTGTGCTGTGGTGTGTTCACACTTGACTATAAGGGGTGCCTTCACTTCATATAACCTTTACATTATGTGAAAGTTCATACCCACACACTTCTTTATCAAGCAACATTCTTTAGGAAACCAGATGAATAGAATAGAATAGAATAGAATATCTTTATTGTCATTGCAATACACAGGAATGTACAGTGCAACGAGATAAGATTTGCAGCTCTGTAGCTGCTTATCTCTTTTAACTATGAGTGTAAAATATGTAAAGCAAATATAAAGCAAATAACAGATGTGATTCTGTTATGGCATTACTGTAAGAACTCTTTGAAACTTTATTCTCTCTGAAAAAAGTTAATCTGTCAGTTCTCAAAGTTTCACAAAAGCATAAGCAGCTTGTTTGCTTTACCAAGAATGTCTGCTTTAGAGTCACTAAACGACACACTGGAGCTCAGACACCCAAATCCCTTTATTTTGGTGTCTGACACACGGATGCTACCTTTTCCGCCAGGTGTGATTTTTGTTTGCCTGGCAAATAGGAGGCCTACGCATATCCAGACAGACATATCGTCACAAGTGTCCAGCATAAATATTTTTAGTTTTGTTTAAGCACACGCTTATTGGTGCCCTGCCTCATTTCTCAGTTAATTTGATCCAGTCTGACTTGCTCCTGGGAATGAGGCCTTTTCAGACTTCTCAGAAAAAGTACAGAGCATGACAGCCATGGGAATGAAAACAAAACATGACAAAACAAAACAGAGCATGCTTTGTCAAAACCTGTGGCTCTGCCAGACAGAAGATACTCTAAGGTCAGCCTCTGGTTTGGTGTT